>WOGO01000023.1:18362-40473 GCA_015342085.1 Leptinotarsa defecta
ATCAAACCTCAATCGTAATTATAAATATCCATGATTTCTAATCGAAAATTATTTATATCGGACCTCATAAACCGTACCGCTTGTTCCTCAAATTTGAGAATATATCCCTAATTTCTTCATCTGATTATATGAAGCAAAGTTCATTACTTTTAAAATTAACATTTATCATTGTTATGAATTACTTCATTTAAAATAATTGAATTTTAACCCAGTAAACCACGCGCTTTATTATAAAGCCATACATGAATAAAAATCTAGTAGGTGGTAGAAAAACTGGCCTCATTTGCATAATCATTAATAAGAGTTAGATTTCCTGTTGGAACTACTTAAACAGAATACATTTTCACCTGAAATGATTTATTTTATAAATATATACTATCCCTCCGATTATCAACTAAATCAACCGCCACTGTTTTATGGTCCAACTTACTTCGAATGTAAACAAACTCTCCATAACCCCTCATTACCCGTCACCCCTCCTCGCCCATAAATTGTACAGAAAAGGATTGTACGATACCCGCTTCAAAATACATGTATTGTATTGGTATAGGCATGGCAACTCTATGTCTTATTATTAATCTGAGGGAAAGGGAGGACATCCTAACATACATACATTATTTTAAAAATATATAAATAAATGACATAAATAATTAAAATGATGATATGATAGAAAGAAAATAATAATAAAAACCATTTATCAATGATTCCAGAATGGTTTCAACATGAGGATATACATGTTGTATCGTAGCAATAAATATATTACCAAACAGAAAAAAGAAAATCAAGGATGATAGTTTGTATATAATTTAGATATAGTTACTTATAGTACATGAGTTTTTTTTTAATTGGGAAATATTTATTGAATCTTTCAACGAAAGTGGGAATTTGTTATACTCATTCAAACCTTTATAGAATAAAGACTTCATTGTACTAATCAAATTAGTTCGAGGAAGGTGGAATTTTTTGATCGTTGTGTTTAGTGGAACGCACGGCTTGAAATATGGTTTTTGAATACTTTGCCAATAGGCGCAAATGACTTTTGAAATCATTGGCAGGATGTCAGTGATAATCTTATTATTCTTATTGGAGAGTTCAATAAAGTTAAAGTTATACTATTTCAATGACGTGAGAAGTACTGCCCACTTGATCGGTCGTCAACTCGAATGCAATTGTTTTCGATCAAAACATCTTATCATCTGCCTCAAAACATGAAATTGTCGCAGGACTTGACACAGTTCCAAAATTTGATAAGTATCTAAGTCACAGATTAAATACTGTGCTATAGTTGCCTTCCCCGAAAGATGCTATTTTTTTGGGTTATTAGGGTTTGGTGGATAAAATATGGTGCCGTTTGAAATTAGGTCAAAGATATTTCATTTTCGAAAATTGGACTGAAATTGATCTGTAGTCTGTAGGAACTCAATGTCCTAACAAGTAAAAGTAAAGGACAGTTTACAAGCACGAATGACAGAATTCGGATACGACATAACGCATGGCCATTGGCTACATTTTCGTTTATCCTTTTTTTTATGTAGATATCTGCAGAATTAATCCATTTGTGGACTTGGCTTAAGCTTGAGTCTGTTCGTCGTTCGTCTGTTGTTAGGCGTTGAC
This sequence comes from Leptinotarsa defecta, assembly GCA_015342085.1. Lineage (NCBI taxonomy): Eukaryota > Metazoa > Arthropoda > Insecta > Coleoptera > Chrysomelidae > Leptinotarsa > Leptinotarsa defecta. The sequence goes on from WOGO01000023.1 coordinate 19,977, forward strand.
TTTGAGTGGGGAATTAATTTGTGCTAAGAAAAAATTAATTTTCTCCGGAAAACAAATTTCAAACAGTTATTAGTGATAGTGATCTTCTCGTAAGGTAAGTCAGGAACTTTGGAAAATATGTTTTGTAACCGATATTTTCGATCAAGCCTTTCATTGAAAAAGAAATGTTGCGAATATTGGTGGGTGATAAGTAATCAATTCCAACATTGATTTTACTTGAGATACCACGAAAATGTTTAAAATTCAGCATACTGAATGTTATCCCCATGTGTAGATAGAAGGGCACATATTTTACCTAATCATGAAAATATATTTAGTTTTAACAGTACCTACCACACCCGTTTATCCACTTGACCCTGTTTGATGATATTAAATGGGATGACAAGTAATCCTATTTGGGGTAATGATGTAATGTGTCCTGTATCAAATATTGATTGCTATTTCTACCTGACAATTGAAAAAATGAAATGAATTGATGTTCTTTTATATAAGGGATCTTTATGCACCCAGTCATCTATGTGAACGAGTTGAAAATTTTCAGTAGTAACAAATGAAAAACATGAATTTCTGTGATTTGAAATCTCTTTCAGATATGCTAACATGATTTGAATCAAATCATATTAGAACCGTATTAGACAATGGAAGTCCGAATTAGTTAAATTCACAATGAAACATTGTCAACCACTTTCAAACAAATGATGAATTTTAATAATAATAACTTGCAAAATATGAATGGAGAAGTGCATGATTCCATCCAAAAATGATTATGTATCATCATATATTTTGTTATCTTGAAAAATAGAGTAGATTGGGGTCTGGCTCTAAGGATATTCAGTATACTGTGGGGTACTTACCAAGAGTAATAGAAGAAATGGCATTGCATTCTCAGTGGTAGATTTTCTGACTTTTTTACCAAAATTATTTCCCAAAACAACTCTGAAATACTTTTAATTATGATATAATTATGCTGGAGTTACGATAAATATATTTATTCATGGTATAAGTATTACAAGATCGATATAAACAATATTAACTTCAAAAATAAAACGAGAGGCTGTTCAAAAGACTGCACAGAAGATATTCAAATTCAACAAAACACAAGATTAAAACACATACTCACAGAACAAAAAAGTAACCACTAGAAAGGAAGTAGTCATCGAGTTTAGTTACTCTGTGAACAATCATTTAATAAGTAGCATTTATGAGGCCCGTGGTCTAGGTGTTATCTTTGAACATTCTCTTACCTTTATTCCTCATATGAATTCTATAATTAGTAAGTTTCTACAACTACTGGGTTTTATTATGTAATAGGGCTCAGATTATTTAATTTGCTACCCATTGAACTGAAAAACTCTATTACTATCTAGAATATGCGTCAACTATATGGTCTCCTTATTATTCTGTACATGTAAATAAAATCAAGTCGATTTTAACATATCTGTGCGAACAAATTATGTTTTGTGACGATCATAACTATTTTGAATCTATTCACTCTAGAGGAACGTAGGACTTTAAAGGATTTTCATTTCTATAGGTCATCTGAACTGTTCGGATCTGTTATCTACTTTGCTATTCAGAATTCCGGTAAAAGCAACTTGGAACTTTGCTTTGTTAATATTACCAAACCATACCACTAATTACAAATAATTCAACCCAATATCACTACTCATGCGACTCGGAAATTCTTTCAATTCTTTCATAGGAATTAGTTTTGCTCAATTGAAAAAAACACTCAATAAAATTTTCATGCCTAGTACCTACTTGACTTATTGAATTATTAGGTTGGGTTAAATTTTTATCTATTGCATAATTTTTCTGTAAAATAGGGGTTTTATTTTTCTTCTAAATGAATAAATAGATAATATGATTCAAATGTTAATAACTCTTTCATGAAATGAAATGCATTTATACATAGAAGATTGAATAATTTTGATTTAAATGAATAAAAACTTTTAATTTCACTAATGGATTTAATTGTGATTATAGTAAGTTATACCTTAAAATGCCTTTTTCACAAGCAGGGAAGAGACCATTTCTGAAGATTTGGCCTCCAAAATTTTGCATTGGAACTTGCTGATTTATTTTGAGATGAATATACATTATAGAAATTCATCATTATTCTACTAGAGGAGTGAATGATGTATATATTTATAGATGAAGTTTGTTTCGTTCTATGTCATCAATGATGATCGAAGATTCTGCTGAATTTTGCTAAGACTTGTATATTTCAGTAGATAGGTAATACTATGTTTTTTTTGCTAGCATATTATCCGATATATTTTTATTCTCTTTTTACTAAATATATTCCTATTCACATCGGTTGCTTCATTCCTGAAGTGGCCTGAGCCTATAACAGAAACCCCTACGAACTACCCTACTTACAAAAACACTATGTAAACAAAAGTGAATAATGTATGAACTAATCTGTCGCCTCTTACAATGTATGAATTAAACATTTATGAAGTTCATAGTAATTGCTTTGAATTATTCCTTAAGTTAAGTAACAAACAAATTTCAATTTATCAGTCACTGGCACAAAAAATATGACAAATGATATAAACAAAAACCAAATAAAAACCATCATCTCTATTTCAAATCAGAGTGAATAATATGAAAAAACATCGTTATTGGGTGACAAAAACAACTAACAACCAGGAGAAAACTCCAGTACACATGGTGTACCAGAAATAACTGTTAATGAAATAAATGTTGAATTGATGCAAAGAAAAATGTGAATTCTATACTCATTTAGTAAATCCAAATCAGAATACAATTAACAGAAATAGACATGTATAAAAAAAGAACCAAAATTTGGCAATGGAAGTGCTGATGAAAATTTTTATGGAAAGAATAATGGACAAGAAAATATGACTATTTATATCAAAAGTCCCTGAGTAAGTTCGGATTTCCATTGTTTAATATTATATAAAATGATTTGAAATCCCTGAAATAACTAAAAAGAAGAATTAAAAAATTAAAGATGAATAAAAATGAATAGCTGAAAAACCAATTATATTAAGCAAAAAACCTGAAATGAAAATTACTGAAGTAAAATACAAGTAAAAATGAAACAAACTGAAAAGTATATAAATACAATAAAAATTAAAAAGTTAAGAGATTCCAAGCCAAGTTAATTCACGACGTTTCGATTGTAAGGTATCCACAATCATCTTTGGGTGATGACTGGACCGATTCCTCCGTGAGCTGACTATTTATAGGTTTATAGGTTCTTATTTTTAGTTATTTCAGGGATTTCAAATCATTTTATATAATATTAGACAACGGAAGTCCGAACTAATGAAATTCATCATGAAACATTGTCAATCATCTTCAAATAAACATCAACTGAAAATATTGAGAAATATATTGAAAAAAAGCCAACATTCCAAAAACTTGGAAAGTAAAAGCTTAGAACCCAAACTCCAAGAAACAATCACCCTTTTATGGTGGGAGTGAAACTTCAATTCAATTAACTTGCATATGAATAGTTTTGCCCAAACAAAATAAAAATTGAAAAATTTGACTTTAATTATGGACAACATTTCTTGGATAACAACAACAAGACACGATCCCAAAATGAAAAAAGTCCTGATCAGTCACAGTCTTTTTTATAAGTGAAACCAGAGAAACCACAACTTCATTAAATTCAGGAAGAAAGAAGGGTTCATCAACATTCATCACCACAAGGTGGTTTAGCAAAATGTTTCGATCAAAATGTACTACAGAAAAAGGATGTAACTATCTTGTATGACACTGAACACTAGCTTGATACCGCCAATTGTTGATTGTAATAAAAAATGTTAGCATTTTACGAAACATTTTTTTACTACTATAAGTTTTTCCCAAAATAAATAGACAAGCAAAAACTCGCAGAAACAAATATTTTTCCCAAATACATTAAATATTGGTGTGAAATGAACAGGCTACAAAAGGAATTGAACAACTCAAACTATTGACGTTATAATACCACCAAAAAAGAATACAAATAAATCATAAAAAATACTAACAACAAAAATAAAGTGCATATTGAGAACAGTGATAATATCATGAGAGGATGCTGGAGAAAAATAAGTGAAATCAATAACAAAATACATTAACCCTTATCAAATATAATGATTTAAAACTTACATATTGAATATAAGGAAAATTCAATAAATAAATATTTTATAGAAAAAAATCAACAATAATATAATTTACAACTATCACATGAAAATCGAGAAATTTCACATGAGCTTCTTTTTTTCTCAAACAACACCAGCAGAAGTAATCTCTGTAATAAAAAAACTATATCAAAACCAGCGGAAAGTATTGACAATATAAGTGGTGAAGTTATGACAAGCATTGCTAGGTATATCGCTGAGCCCTTATCTTATCTAATCAACGATTCTTCTACTACAGGTGAGTTTCACAAAATGAAGGAGACTAAAGGAATACCAGTCTTCAAAAATAAGAGATCGGCAAGTGATATAGTGAGTTATGGTCTGATTTGCATACCAAGACATATGGCTAAAGTATTCGAATTAGCATATTCTGAGCTGCTGACTGACTATCTTGAACAATTTCATCTAGTACCAGACATTCCGCTTCGGGATAATTGACTTCACCACGAAACAAATTTCATACCAACCCATCTGAACAACTCATTAAAGCATCTACCGAATATTCTAACATTACGAGATATATGCAGTTTCTATAGAAAAAATATGTTATATAATTCCAATCCTCATTTACATATTGACAAAAAATCTACAGTAGTCGCTGATAAAATGAAATTTCAGGGGTTGATACCAAAGGTCACTTGGAAATTGCATGTGAAAAAAGTAACCACAACATTAAGTTCTCTTTATGTAATCAGAAATATAAGAGACAGAATATCACCCCATGTACTAAATGTACTAAAGCTCCAATACTATGGCTTGGTTAAGTATACTCATGATATTTTGAGGCTCATCAGTACATATCAACAGAGTTTTTACAGTTCAGAAACGAATATTACACGCTCTGCATAAAATGTCGCCAACATTATCACGTAAACCAGTCTTTGAAATAGAAAACATTTCAACTCCACCGACTTTATATATTCTATAATTGATGTACATCAAAGATAATGACCAAACTTTTATAAAAAACGCTGATTTACACTCTTACAATACACAGCAGAACATGAATATTTTCACCAACCTTTTTCACGTTTAGAAATTGCACAACATGCTTCCTAACGCACAGGTGTTAAATGTTAGAACAAGTTCGTTGACATATCAGATACAGACAAAACTCTACAGACGAAAAGCATTTCATGCTTTGAGAAAAAACTCAAAAAAAAAATTAGCAAACCAAGCTTTTTATGATATTGATGAATTTTTAAATTTTAGATGCAATGTAGATTGAATGTAGATCACAGTATATATGTTCAAAGACAAAAAATTGCTGGTTGACTTGATTCGGTAGTGATAAACATTTTCCAGATATCATGAAATAGACCTATTGACTCAACTTCTCATTTTATAAGGTTATTCATAGTGGGTATCTTTTATGTAGTACATGGCGATTTTTTTCGTGTGCACAAATCTACATCTAAACGCATAATCAGAAGAATTACTCAAGCTACTGTTACTCTTACGCCATGATTTATAAAATACTCTGACACAAAAAAAATGCCAGCAGATATTTCCATAAATTTTTTCTTCATTGAACATTTCCATTATCACTACCAAACTGTACTGTCTCCTTGTCACTAGTAGAAGGGAGTTCTATTCTCAATATTTTTGAATCAAACAATTTTGATGGTCCTAAAAATTATTGTTTTCCTCATACTAGGTGGTATCCTATTTGCAAATTTTATGAGATCTTATCTTATTTGGGGAGTTTTGTTCATTTTGTGAATAATTTATGAGTTTTGTATATTGTTATAGGTTATTCATTGAGGTGTTCTTCCAAATTTCATATTAGATTTTCTGTGAAACAGATAATTTCTCAGGTGTATTGAAGATAAGATGATAAGAAGATGAGTCATAAAATATTAAATCCTAGACCTGAGAGGTCAACAGAAACTCTGTGTTAACTTTCTGAAAATATTGGAAAACAGAAGGTGTGTAGTTAAAGTTAAGACCATTTTGACTGTATTGATAAAATGTTTATGGCTTCTAAATTACTTAATTTTGTTATCAGGGACATTTTTGAATGGGTCATTTTGTTTTGAACAAATAGATATTTGTTTGTCAAACTAGATGTTTAAAATCAGATTATTGATGTTCAGGTTCAAACTTTGAGGACATTGGTTTTTTCTCAATGACCTCCCTCAAATTTAAAACTTTTGGTATGAGCATTGGTAAACTTGGTACTTTGACAATAATTGAGCATAACCTTATGTTTGGAATGAGCATATTGAATTATCTTATCTAAGAGCTTTTCAAATTCTATTTTCAATTATCTAGTCATATATTTTTTGAAAGTTATTGGAGAATATGTATATCTTATCATTTCATTATGGGGAAATACTGCCAGAATTTAAAGAAAACCTTAAGATTCAGGAGCTAAAGTTGATCTGTATTAAGGAAAATGTAATTACTTTAAATTATTCAAAATTGTTTCTTACATAATGACTTTCAAAAGTTTTATATTCATAGTTCAATATTACTAAATCAGTGACGGCTTTCTTACATAAATATATGTAATGTAGGGAGCAAAGCATCATGTGTTTTTAGTTTATATTGTGGATATTTTTGTCATATGTTTGAGCTCTTCCAAACAGTCAGAGCATTGATAATAAGGGCTAATAATCTAAAGTAAGTCAGTTTATGTAATTTGTCTGAGTGTGCTTTCTAGGTTGATTTTGGGCCCATTGTTTAACCCAGGCATTTGAATTGTCCTAATTTATGGTTTATTTTCTTCTAGTATTTGATTTTAATTAGCTGCATATATCATCGTTTTCCACAGATAAGTATATGACTGTTCAATAGTAGTCATAATGGGGGCAATATTGAAGCCAAATGAGATGCATTTTGATTTTATTTCTACTTTCATTTCTTATAGGTTTCCTTGTAAGTATTACTTTTTCCCCATGGGTTTGCCAATAATTGACTACACTGTACAAATAAACTTAACTTATTTCACTGCTACACTGACAATACAACCAAACACTTTAACTGAAACTTCAAAGTATTATTCAAATGTCTATCGCTTTATTAAATCACTTTGTACAAAACACAAGCACTGCAGGAAAATCCTTAAGGCGCTCTACGAGTGGTGCCTGTGTGAAAGTAGCGATTAACATTGGTTGTGAATCGCTGGAGATTAGTCATTTGGGTATGTTTGGGGGCGTAGTTCCATACAAGAGAATAATACTCCAAAGAAGGTCTGATCTGAGCTTTATAGAGCATTAAAAGTTGTTGAGGTGTGTACAAATTTTTGGTTGGAAATGAACAGTGTTCCAAGCTTTTGAGAAGCAGCCTTTACAATTCCAGCGACATGATTGTGCCAAGACATATTGGTGTCTATTTTAATCCCCAACAGAAAGCTGAATTGTCTGTCCTGACATTACTATATTCGGTTCGGAGACATTTATCATTTTGGAGAAAAACGATGCCAGGTAGTGTTTATATATGCCAATGGAAGTCTTAGGAAGCTGATAGAATGATTAGAAACACAAGTAGAGTTGAGCGCGACCTTGGTCAAGTCACAGTCGATTGACGATGCCGATGATCAGTCATTATACTGACTAACTTTTTTTGACTACTTCTTCATATGCAGGTTTGAGTAGTTCATATTCAGTGTACTTAATTTATTTCAATATGCCATATATCAATTGATGTTGTTCTTTGATTTCTTTAGATCTCCATGGTTTTTTAAATCAGAACTTTCACTTATTGCATTTTTGTACTGGAAGTGCATTATTGTAATGAAATTGATCTAAAGTGCAATAAATTCAAGACATCTTTTGTTTTGAACATGTCATCCAAATCTTCATTAGTAGGATTCTGAATGTTATCAAGGTATTATCTAAGTAGTTTAAAAAAACTCTACCAAAATAATAAGCATTCTATCCCTTTCCTCTCTTTCAGGTAAAATAATTAGGCATTTTATTTTTTGCCTGCAATTATTTTAAATTTACATACTATTTGGAATCAATGATGACATTTAAATGTTTTCAGCATAGGAATTTAGTAGGATGTTTATTTCACAAAAAAGAATTATTAGATTGGTTTCAACATGAAACGATGTGATTCTCACAGGCAAATTTTCATGAATATAAGATTTTAACATTACGTTGCATATACATATCAGTGTTGCTTACATGTCAAAATACAATAAGAAAACATTTGCCATATTGCACTTGCTAAAATTTGAATGACCATCGCTATAATAGTATATTATAAATCTTTAAAATTCAAATTATTTTTAAGAGATGCCGAAGCATATTGAACGTTACAAGAATTTTCCTTGATGACCATTGCTAGAATAAATCTTTAAATTCATATTATCAAAAGGTACTTAGCTTATTGAACGGTAAAAGAATTTTCCTTGATGATTTCTCGGTTTTCAGTATTCCACAATCTGAAAAATAAATAAATATAGGTAAATAGAGAATCTGCTCAAGTGTTATGGAAGTAAAACTGAAAAGTTCACCCTGCAAAGATATATAATATAAAGATTTGAATAGTCCATTGAGTAACTTGTATTTCTAAGTTTTGTCTATAAATAAAATGATGGAAAAAATAAAAACAATTCAATATTCAGCTTTTTCAGAAGGCTAATGTTATGGATGAAAGTCCTTTTCCCTTATCAAAACCTGAATAACTTACTGTTAAGTACACCTCTTTTGAAATATGTTTTTCTTTTGACAGTTGTGATAAGAATAAAATGTCAAGATGTCATATTCGATAGTTTACATACACCCGCATGGGAAATTTATAAATACGGCAAGTTACTGACCAATTGGACTCTTCAAAGATTTATAATACCCAGTAATTTTTCGGGGTGAACTTTTCAGTCTGGCCTTATCACACTCAAGCAGAATTTCTATTGATCTATATATTTATTCATTTATTTATTTATTTTTCAGGCCGTGGAAGGTTGAAAATCCAGAAAAGTCCTCCACAATAAATAATGTCTCTCAAAGAATAGATGTTTATCCTAAAAAACAAATTACATTCAAATAATTGGATGAAGTACCTTATACAAATTGAAAAGAGAATATTTTTCAGGAGAGATTAGTTTTTGGCAAAAAGCTTTTTGGCTTTGTACTTCATCATTTGATAGGTAGAATGGGAATCTCTTTCCTAAAATAAATCTCTCAAAAACACTCTTTCCTCACAAGAACAATAATTCTATATTTGATGTGCGTTTTGCGAACCAAGTTAGCATTGTCAGAAGATGACTAAAACTATCTTCTTCTGATTGTACGAATCAATTCAATTTTTGAGTAAATATCAAACTGCACCAAATTGGAAAATGCTGAAGATACTGAAGACACAAAGTCCAATTCAAGTTATTTATTTAAAGTGTTTGGTTGCACCCTGTCTTCTACAGAGGCAGAATAAATGTCTCTTAGTCAATCAGTTGCTGAACTATGTCGGATTCAAAATTTTTTACTCGAACTTGGATGAGAAATGAATGAACACACAATTATATATGAAAATGATAAGTCTGCAATAGAAGTTTCAATGAATCCGGCAAATATTAAGATACTGAAACACATAGACTTCAAATACCATTTTGTATGCGAAAAGGTAACAGAAGTTTATAATTGAGTTGATGTATGTCAATTTCCATGATCAAGTTGCTAACATACTGGGAAAACACTTTTTGAGAAGCATATACAGAGCCTGGATTTGGTAGAAGAAAAGCTTGGATATTTTTTATTTTATTGAAGGAGGATGTTGGTTAGCAATGAAATAACATTAGTTCTTTTGATATTATATAGTCCGTTGCCAGTAGAGTCAAGAGTTTTTCTTTTTTCAAATAAATCCATGGAAAACTTATTATTGAATTTTCAAATCCATTTTTATGAAATTGAAATAAATCAATTATAGGAATGCTACAAAACTTAATATGAGGTGGATCTCTAGAAATTTTGGGCAAAAACACTTGTTTTCAACTCCTTTTTTGAAATGTACTTATCTATGTAAAGAGTTTATATTGAAGTAAATTACTTTATCCTTTCTTCACAAGTTTTTCAAATTGTGTGTATCATGATGGAGACGTAGAAATCTAAAAACCTTTCTCCCAACTTACAATTTTCGTTAGTTTTGATGTAATTGTGAATTCAATATTTTTATATTCAATGTATAAGTCTAATAGAAATAATAAATATGCTTTATTCTTTAAATAATAATCTTAATTGACAAAGCTAAGAATAATGACAATGTTTTGAATAAAAAACAATGTCAGGTCATAATGTGTAATAACAAAGTATTAAAAATAATATAATGAAGGTAAATATAAAATGAATATATACGGAGTGTTACTATTAATAATAATAATATTTATTAACTTCTCTCGTTAAAAAGTATAAAATTTCTTTCACAAAATAGTACACAGTATTAAAATTACTATATGAAAAATCACATTTTCTTGAAATGTATTCAACTACTATAATGAAAAGTAATATGTCAATTCTGTTTAAAAAAAAATCTGTTTTACCGTTAATCAGCTGTCGCCCCCATATGAACGACAACTCTCAAAAGTTGATAACTTGTGCGAGCTAAGGACTAACGAGGTCTTACCTTTTAACGTGTGATTCCTAACACCTAACAATTGATATACTATTTGAAAAAAACCTGTTTATACATTGAACAACATACAATAATTATGCCCTTCCTCAAGCTAATGACCTAAGATTACCATACCAGCCTTTACTCTAGTCAAGACTCCCTATATTATTATGGTCTTGGGATAATTTACCTGGCCATATTAAAATTTTAGAGGATACCTGTAAATTTCGGAAATCAGTAAAAGATTGATTATGTGGTAGACCTCATCATAGTTTAGAAGAGTTCTATGAAGACAGTTTTTTCTAATTTATTTTATCATCTGTATTTTCAGAATATAGACAAAGTATGCTATACTGCATTTTCAATATTTTAAACTTTTCTGGTATTGTTTTTTTAATGTGCAATATCTCTCTTCAGTATCTGTATTATATGTGTTTGGATAACATTGTTCAATGTATGTTTATATTTGGGCAGATATATTTTTACTATGTATTAAAGCTATTTTAATATGATTTGTACTCTATACATGTGTCTGTGTATCTATATATAGTTGTATGGTGCCTGACGAAATTTTGCAGCTTTGTCAATAAGACCTGATGCTCTTTGGACAATAAAGCATATTATTATTATTATTATTATTATACTCCGTGTAAATTTAAAAACGGTAATAGGGTCTATCCACAAGAAAATATTTAGTTACATTTCTGAATTTTGAAAACAAATTGACTCCAATATAAAAAGAGCATATACGTACATAGTGAAGAAAAAATTTATTTTCACAGCACTTGAACGACATTTAAGAGTAATTTATAAATCACGACCAAGTACCATACTGCCATATTCTACATATTGTAGAAATAATTTAAAAATTTTGAAAGAAACGTCTTAATTCAGAAATATGTTTTGAATAAGTAGAAAACTTAACCAAGAGTGTTGTTTTTGATTTCAGATAAAATATACTTTCAAAGTATAGAAAATGGATCAAATACCACCTCCCAAAGAGGTTAAAATCCTTGAAACTGCAGAAGATATTCAAGAGCGTCGACAAGAAGTTCTTTCAAGATATGACAATTTCAAAGCTGATGCTAGGGCTAAACGTGAAAAATTGGAAGACTCTAGAAGATTTCAGTACTTCAAACGTGATGCTGACGAATTAGAATCTTGGATTTTGGAAAAACTCCAGGCAGCTTCAGATGAAAGTTACAAAGATCCAACCAATTTACAAGCAAAAATTCAAAAGCATCAAGCTTTTGAAGCTGAAGTGGCTGCTCACAGCAATGCTATTGTTGTTTTAGATAATACTGGACGAGAAATGATTAATCAAAATCATTACGAAAGTGAAACCATCAGAAGGAGATTAGGTATGTAAAAGTGAAATAAATCTAGAAGGAACTTACTTATTCATTGTCCATTTCAGAGGAACTACATAGACTATGGGAGCAGTTGCTATCAAAACTTGCTGAAAAGGGCATGAAACTGCAACAAGCTTTGGTGTTAGTTCAGTTTATTCGTCACTGTGATGAAGTTATGTTTTGGATCAATGACAAGAGTACATTCCTCTCTACTGAAGAGTTTGGTCATGATTTAGAACATGTAGAAGTACTCCAGCGCAAATTTGATGAGTTCCAAAAAGATATGGCTTCTCAGGAATATCGTGTGAGTGAGGTAAATGAACTGGCTGATAAATTATTGCAGGACGGTCATCCAGAAAGAGATCAAATAGTCAATAGGAAAGAGGAACTGAACAATGCTTGGCAACGTTTGAAACAAATGACCCTAATGAGACAAGATAAACTCTATGGAGCACATGAAATTCAAAGGTTCAATAGGGATGCAGATGAAACTGTGGCATGGATTGCTGAAAAAGATGTTGTTCTTTCTTCTGATGACTATGGAAGAGATTTAGCAAGTGTTCAAGCACTTCAGCGAAAACATGAAGGAGTCGAGAGAGATCTTGCAGCTTTAGAAGACAAAGTGTCAACTTTAGGGAAGGAAGCAGATAGGCTGTGTTCTATCCATGGAGACCATGCTAACATTATTCAATCCAAAAGAGCTGAAATTGAAGATTATTGGCATAGTTTGACTGCTAAAGCTAAAGTAAGTGAAAAATACATATTTGGGATACTATGCTCTCTAATTTCATTTATAGGAAAGACGCGAAAAACTAGAGGAATCTTATGCTTTGCATCGGTTTCTAGCAGATTTCAGAGATTTGGTCTCTTGGATAAATGACATGAAAGCTATTATTTCTGCTGATGAATTGGCAAAGGATGTAGCAGGTGCTGAGGCACTTCTAGAAAGACATCAAGAACATCGAGGGGAAATTGATGCAAGGGAAGACAGCTTCATTGCAACAACAGAAGCTGGAAAATTGTTGCTAGAAAATGGGCATTATGCTAGTGATGAAGTGAAAGAAAAATTGTCCATGTTGGATTCTGATAAAAGATCACTCATTGGTGAGTAATTTGTGTCAGTGTTTTAGAATGCCATACCCATTGTAACATAATTATTTTTTCCAGCATTGTGGGATGAGAGACGTATTTTATATGAACAGTGTATGGATTTGCAACTTTTTTACCGTGACACTGAGCAAGCTGACACATGGATGGCTAAACAAGAAGCATTTTTAGCCAATGAAGATTTAGGTGACTCTTTGGATTCAGTTGAGTCCCTCATAAAAAAACACGAAGATTTTGAGAAATCTCTAGCAGCTCAAGAAGAGAAAATCAAGGCTCTGGATGAATTTGCTACAAAGTTAATTGATGGAGAACATTATGCTGCCGATGATGTTGCCCAAAGGAGAGCTATGGTAATATTGCCATACATTTTTATTTATTTTTATCAATTTCTATCTTTACCATTGAATCCAGTACACTGGTTTAGGAATGAAGTATATATTCTTGTTTTTACTTACTTACCCAATATTTTTTTATTATGAAATTGAAAAATGTACAGACTACTATAGTGATGAATCTGTTAATTTAAAAATCTCTTCTCAACAGCTTCTAGAACGTCGTAAGGCTTTGAAAGAAAAATCAAGTATTCGTAAGGAAACCTTAGAAGATGCATACAAACTTCAACAATTTGAACGTGATTGTGATGAAACTAAAGGTTGGATTAATGAAAAACTAAAATTTGCTACCGATGAAAGTTACTTAGATCCAACCAACTTGGGAGGAAAAGTACAGAAGCATCAAAATTTCGAGCAAGAACTCACTGCTAATAAGTCAAGAATGGAAGATATTACTTCAACTGGTCAAGAATTGATTGAAGCTAAACATTATGCCTCTCGTAAGTGTTCAGGGATATCATCTGAATATTATGTATTGATATGAAAATTTTTTTCAGCCCGTATTCAATCTCGTATGGAAGAAATCGTTAATCTTTGGGAAACCTTGGTACAAGCCACAGATAAAAAGAACTCCAAGTTGCAGGAAGCTAGCCAACAGCAGCAATTCAATCGAACTATCGAAGATATCGAACTTTGGTTATCAGAAATTGAAGGCCAGTTAATGTCCGAAGATTATGGCAAAGATCTTACGTCTGTGCAAAATTTGCAGAAAAAACATGCTCTGCTTGAAGCAGATGTTGCTTCCCATCAAGATAGAATTGAAAGTATCACTTCAGCTGCGAACCAGTTTGTTGAGCGTGGTCATTTTGATGCTGATAATATTGCCAATAAACAGAAAGTTCTTACAGATCGTTATACAGCTTTACAAACGCCAATGGCAGTTCGAAAACAGAGATTGCTTGACTCACTTCAAGTTCAACAACTCTTCAGAGACATTGAAGATGAAGAGGCTTGGATTAGAGAAAAGGAACCTATTGCTGCTAGTACAAATCGAGGTATTTATAACTGAAACCTTTCAGATAAAAAAAGCTTTCGAAATATTTCCTTGTATATGAAATCATCCAAGATGGATTATTACTTTTTAGGTCGAGATTTAATTGGAGTACAAAATTTGATAAAGAAACATCAAGCGGTTTTGGCAGAAATCAATAACCATGATGGTCGTATTCGAACTGTCATCGATGCAGGTAAACAAATGATGGAAGATGAACATTTTGCCAGTGACGAGATAAGAAATAGAGTGGCTTCACTCAACGATCATTGGGAATCACTCAAAGAGAAATCTAGCCAGGTAGATAGTTTTGCATGTTTTTGTCTTACTGTACTCTGAACTGTGAAATTATGTAACTGTCATATAATAGATTTTACAGCAAATTTGAAATTAAATTTGTCATATTTGGTACTCAAATTCATTCTGGATAGTTGGGGTGGCTGTTTGATTGGGAGAAACAAGCTAATCCATCTCAGAAGATTCACAATTCATCTCTATGAATGTTTAGTCAAGTCTTCAACTATATCTAAGCGCTTATGATGCACTGTTCGGAACCTTTGGTGGAGTAATGAATATTACTGGAGATTTTTCTTCCCAACACCAAACCTCGACACATGTTTTAGTCTTCCTCTTTGAAAATGATCACTTTGTGATCGAAACACGTGTCGAGGTGTTAAAAATAACGATTTGGTGTTGGGAAGAAAAAACTCCAGTAATATATCTAAGCGATTTATTTGTAAAATAATTTACTACAAAACTTCTACAATATACAATAGCAAACACTCATGAAGAACATCCTGAATTTTTACAGAAAACATCAATTTTTTCTTATGACTCATGAAACTGAAGAAACATGTTGCTCCTTGACGATTTTGATACTGACTCAAACTCTGAAATAATTTTTCATTTGAAATTCTCACTAGAAATGTATGATATGGAAATTACCATCAGTGATCACACAAGAGTTACGCTTAATCATATAAATGAATATTAAATATAACAAATATTTTATCTGAAAGGTATTTTAGCACAGATTTATTAGATCCCTACTTATCAATTCATATGAAATGAAATACGCCACAAAACATTGTCAAACACCTTCAAACAAACATTAAGAAGTGGAGAGTAGTCCAAATCCATCTGATAAATAAATTCAAAGTAATGTCCATTACTACAGTCTTTTTTCAGTGTACATGTAGAATTTGTTACAAAAAACCTTAACACTTCCCTGTTTTGTTTCAAATAATGTCTTGCATTGAACGGCTGCCTTAATGTAAATTATATTACTTACTAGCTATGACTTTTGGAGTTTACTTTATTTAAAAGATACATAAATTATATATTTTTTAAGCGAAAACAAGATTTGGAAGACTCTCTTCAAGCACACCAATATTATGCAGATGCAAACGAAGCAGAATCTTGGATGAAGGAAAAGGAACCTATCGTGAGCAACCCAGATTATGGTAAAGATGAGGACTCGTCAGAGGCTCTGTTGAAAAAACATGAGGCTCTAATGAGTGATTTGACTGCTTTTGGCAATACAATTGAAGCATTGAAAGAACAGGCACGCAGCTGTCGGGTAAGAAAAAATATTTAGGATTCATATCTAATAAAAACTTGATAGTCCATAAAAGTTTTTTAACTGTTAAAAATGAGATTTGTGAAGTAATGAATCCTTTTCTTTCAGCAACAAGAACCTCCTGTTGTCGATGTAACAGGTAGAGAAACAGTTCAGGCTTTATATGATTACACTGAAAAATCTGCCAGGGAAGTTTCCATGAAGAAAGGAGATCTATTACATTTGTTGAATTCCAACAACAAGGTAATTTTTTTTTCTTTTTTATGTAATGGTAAACTTTCACACTCAAAAACTACTTTAGTATATAATTATTTTACTACAGTAACTAGAACAAAATCGAAATATTCTAGAATTTATACTCCCTAAAGATTGAAGTAGTCTCTTCAATAAAATCGTCTCTTGAATTCTACACTGAGAAATTTTTGAGATCTTAAACTTTCTTCTAGAAGTGATGACTGATTTATCTTTGATATCTTATGCATAAGCTCAATTTCAACACTCCATAATAATATCTAATATATAAATATGGATGTTGGTTGGTTGGTCGGTAGGTCTGTCAGTTGATCGGTCGGTCGGTTGGTAAGTGATAAACTTCTACATCGCTCAACCGATCGTGATGAAACTTGACATGCATAAGTAATTTTTCATAGAGAAGGTTTTTAGGCTATCAATTTTTCTGTGACTCGCCATTAGATGGCGCTGTAGAACAATTTTTTGAAAGCACTGTTCTATAACGCTGAGCAGGCCTAATTTTTTTGAAAGCACTGTTCTATAATGCTGAGCACGCCTAAGTTCGTTGATTCTGATTGTGTCAAAATATTAAAACAGCAGCGATACAGCAACATAGTACTAGTTACTCATAAAACAAACATCACCAAATTTTCACAGAATACCAGCAAATAAATTTTGTTGATTTTCCATTGAAAAATTTCAATTTTGTGGTGGTAATTCTCCCCCACCCATAATTGGAAATCAAAGTTTTCACTGGAAAGAAAAAATAATAGAGAACTTTGAACTTTTGATTTTACTGCTCGAGATCCTCGAAAAGTCAAAATTTTTCAACAGTAAATTAACAAGATTGCCTTGTTAGTATTTTTTTTTCAAGAAGAATAACAATTATCAATTAAGGGGATTGAAATTAACACCCCCTAGTCCCGCTGAGAAGTCATTACTTTTCATTTTGAATTATACGAGAACTACTACTATGATCCTATGAATTATCCCATGATAATTTAGTTCAGGAAAATTATTTCATTGTGAACTTTTATCATCAATTGTTGGGAGTAATAATTTTTGTTCATTTTAAATTGTACCAGAACTACTTTGGAATATCATGTGAGAATTTACTGATGCGAGAAAAATCATTTCAGGAAGTAATTTGAGTTGATGAGTGGTGCAAAATACCATCTCAAGTTCCCTCGGAAATTGAAATTTTTCAGTGGAAAATTAATTATATTTAGTTGTTGTTATTTTGTGAGAATTTGGTGATACTTGTATTTTATTTTCTTGAGGAATAATAATTGCCAAATAGTGCAAATTTCTTCGAGCGTGTGAAATTTTTGGATGAAAAATAAGCTGCAAGGGGCCGTTGGTATTGTGTAAAATATTGATGATGCCAAAATTTTCTTTCTATTGGGAATAATTATTTCATGAAATTGAATAAATATTCATTTTATTTCAAACCAAATTATGTGATAATAAGAATTGCATTGTAAAAATCTCGTACTTCATTTCATGAATATGTGAATCAAAATTATATTCATATGCCACTGGCCTGCGCTTTCAGAAATTCTTGGAGATACAGCAAAAATATATCACTAGTATTAACAGATTTATTAACTTGGTAAAAATACCCACTTTTCACAGTGCATTAATCAAGGAGCCTATGAATGTGCCAGAACAGTGTACAACATTGCTTTAGCTGCTTTCCCTGGCAAAAAATCCATCTGGTTGCGAGCTGCCTATTTAGAGAAGAATCATGGATCGAGGGACAGTTTGGAAAATCTTCTTCAAAGAGCTGTTGCTCATTGTCCAAAAAGTGAGGTGAGGTTATTCAGATAAATACCTATTTTTTTAGTCCAATCTAAATGTTTTGTCAGTAAAATAAGATAGACAATCAATAGCATTAGTGTATAACGTTTTACAAAACATTGAAAATAATATTTGCAAACAAATTATAAAGGGATAATGTTCTAAATGTGTTATGCGAATGGCCATAGATGTCTCCATGGAGATGATAGACAAGTAAGCCATGGTACATGTCTGTGAAACTTTACTTTCAGGTACTTTGGTTAATGGGAGCAAAAAGTAAATGGTTAGCTGGCGATGTACCAGCTGCAAGAGGCATTTTATCACTGGCATTCCAGGCTAATCCTAACAGCGAAGAAATTTGGTTGGCTGCTGTCAAACTGGAATCAGAAAACAAAGAATATGAAAGAGCTAGAAGACTTTTGGCTAAAGCTAGAGGTGAGTTAAGATATCTCAAAATATCCTCAGTCTACATTCATAGTGTTTTCATTTTAATTCAAAATATTAGTATAAACTTCTAAAAAGTGTGTATGAACTAGAAAAAGTTACTTCTCGTGAAGGGTCTGACAAGTGAAATATTCCAGGATCTGCTCCAACTCCTCGAGTTATGATGAAAAGTGCAAAGCTTGAGTGGTCACTCAATGACCTTAATGGAGCCCTGAAGTTACTAGATGAAGCTTTGAAAGTTTTCCCTGATTATCCGAAACTGTGGATGATGTTTGGCCAGATCCAAGAACAGAAAAATGACTTGTCAAAAGCTTTTGATGCCTATAATGCAGGGGTAACTTCCCAGGTATTTTATTGTTATTTAAGATTGAAACTTTTGATATTTCAGATAAAAAAATGTCCCAATTCGATTCCACTATGGCTTCTGTTATCAAGGCTCGAAGAGAAACGTGGATTGCTTATCAAAGCACGTTCAGTTCTTGAGAAGGCTAGGCTGAAGAATCCTAAAAATGAATATTTGTGGTTGGAAGCTATAAGGGTTGAAATTAGAGCTGGAATGAAGGATATTGCAAATGCTATGATGGCAAAGGCATTACAGGATTGTCCTACATCCGGTGTGTTGTGGGCCGAGAGTATTTTCATGGAACCTAGACCACAAAGAAAAACAAAATCGGTAAGTTAACAACAATTTTTTATATTATTTCACACACAGGACGTTTCATTCAGCTGATCCCACTATTGCTATCTTGGAAATGGTAAAACCAACAAAGTTGGTTGAATTGGACAAAAGTTTCCTATTCCAGGGAACTAAAATAATCTCTGTTCAGATAAAGAGTGTCAGTGGTTGAATATTGTTTTTTGGCTATACCGCTTCAAATGTTATAAAAAAAGGCAGAAGAACTTTCATAGTGGTTCATATTTGTTATAATCTGATATAAAACGATCTGCAATGTGACGCTTGGTTCATTAGATTTCATTATCAACTATTTTTTAAATACAGACCTTTCATCGATTTAATTTGTTATTAGAGTGGCTACAAAATAAAAAAGAAAAAACTAGAGGTCCGTATTAAAAAAATAAAGTTGATGATGAAATCTAATGAATGAAAGTTGCACTGCTAATTGACTTATATCAGATTGTAACAAATATACAGGGTGTTAATTTGAATCCCACCCTTAATATCTCCCTTCCAGTTTATAATATGAAAAGTTTGACAGGTCAATATTATTTCCAAGGGGGACACATTAAATGAATATTTTTAACCCTCATGTTTCAACCTCCTAGAAGGGGTAGATGTTACCTTTAGGCTGCGGGCACGAAAATAGTGACGGCCGAGCGATGGCGAAGGTCAAGTGATGGCGACAGTCGAAAGATGGCGAGGCGACGCGGCGGTGAAACGGTGGCAGGGTGGCAATCTATACAACATCAACAGTAGGTGACGCGCACGAAACGAGCGGTGGCGTTTCGTGCCCACGCGAAATACTTCTCGTCGCTCCGCTCCGCGTCGCCCCGCAGCCGCCATCGGTCGGCCATCGCGAGTTTCGTGCCCGAAGCCTTCGACTTTCAAATAAAGAAAAGTCTATTTCAAACAGCTCCTTGGATTGGATCATACTTGGCTATCCGTTTTGAAGGAAGATATTGAAAGTGGCAAGATTGCAACCAACTAATATACGAGAACACCTTGTACTACATAGAATGTTCCAAAAGTCAATGATAATATTGACATATTACATATTTCAAATCCCTTTTGACAACTGTCAAGGAAGTTTGGGAATGAAGAGAAGCCAAGAAAAAGAATTGCAAATCATATTCGATTAATATTACTGGAGTTTTTTCCCAACACCAAATCGTTATTTTTAACACCTCGACACGTGTTTCGATCACCAAGT
>WOGO01000024.1:0-40228 GCA_015342085.1 Leptinotarsa defecta
TGCGACCTAAGGACTAACGAGATCTTACCTTTTAACGTGTGATTCCTAACACGGTTGCAGAATCATTCCAGATTCAACCAGATAAATTCTCTCGAGTAAAATATCTGGTCGAGGCGGGAATCGAACCCACGGCCTTCCGATCGTGAGTCGGGCGCACACCACCGCGGCCAATTCCACAACAATGGTCCAATACACTTGCAAAATACCTCAAAAACCACAAACACTTGCACAAATACTAAAAAAACAAGGAGGTGAAAAATCGCAGATATCTGTGTTTGTTTTAGCAATTATATTCTTGTGGTATTAACTGATAAGAAGAACTGCTCAATTTTTTTTTATTTAGGCATACAAGTTACCGAGTGGTCTTTCTAATGTATTGTTAACATGGCAATTTCAACTTCAAATTATCTCGAAAACTAATCGTTACAAAAATTTTCTTTTAACAGAGTTGTAAAGGTATTCGAAAAACCTTTAAAATAAGGTGCCACTCGACCTACTTTCCCTATCTAAATAAAGGTCGTCGGACGCACCCCTCCGAGGGGGTGCGTACTACAAAAAATCTGATTAGTCTGAAAGGTGTCCCCCTTTAATTAGAAATCGAAGTGTCTGAGCTTTTTTTAAAAATCTCACTTTTTATATTCAAAAACGGCTCTGTTAAGTTTTCGTTGTTACACACTGTATTTAATGTAGTTTGATAATTTCTGTATTTTGCTAGTTTTTCCGCCATTATCATTATAATGACACAATGCTTCCTAAAACGATTTTTTTTACATACAATATAAACATTCAATCCAGTTAATAACAAATTTTCAAACTACAGAATGTTTCGAAAATAACACAATCATCAATCATCTTAAACCGATTATTCTCTGAAATCCAGACTTATCCCACCAAAAGTAACATGCCAAAGAAAGCAAAGTGTGAATAAAACGTATTCAGCCACAAAAGTGTTATGAAATAACTTTTCTACCTGTTTGACCGTAAAGGTTTTATTATGTTTGAGGCGTCCCGGTTTTTTGATTATTCGAACTTTGTACAATCACTTCAGAGGTCAATACTAATGGTGCTATTTACACAAACAGTTGAAGGCCGAAATTCTTGTGGCCAAAGGTAAATATCATGGGAGCGTTGGTGACGTGAGGCTTTGCGGTGTTATCGTTGGCGAGAATCTTCTTAATGGGTCACCGTAATGAAAACTCAGAGAGATCGAAATAGACATAAAATCAATTGTTTGAATTTCAAAACAAACAAAATGGAATTATTCAATTCAATTCATTATAAGACCATCACGAAACCAGTTTACTTAATTGCTACATTTGTTTCATAGGTAGGACTAGACCTGTATGAGAACAGATAGTTCTGCCTAAGAAATCTTATGGTGAATTATAACCAGTAACTTTATTCTGTGCCAATTGTAGAAGAGTATTTTATTATTTGAAAAAAAGGTTTCTGGCTTTCAAATCGCCATCTTGATACCAAAAATTATGTGAAACTTCCAAAGGATGGAAGAACGCAAGGTTACTATGGCTGGAATTGAATCAAGTAAGCGTATGAATGTTATTACGTATAGTTTGACAAACCTGGGAAGAGACTTGAGAATCATCTCTCTCTCTCTCTCTCTCTCTCTCTATGATGGTCTTCTAACGAACACACATATAATGGTCGGGACCATAACGGAATTCAGAAAGCTCTTCCTACATTTGACAAGCTGTACTGTCATCTTGACATGCGTAGATTTAACTCATCCCTGATATTGAATTGTAATGCTATTGTTGAATTTTACACTTCATTTCGTAATGTTATCCAGATAGGTGCTGATGAGGTAATTAGACGAGTTTTTTCAATTCCCAACCTTTCTAAGTCCGCTCTTGAGGATGACAGGATTTTTCTATTAATGATATCCGATCTAATTCTATAACGAATGTTTGGAGTAGAAACTGAATAGTAAAAAGTGATTTTGTATAATTCATTGTTCATATAAAATTAGTTAGATGTTTGAAAAATATTTCAACGTTTATATGGAAGTGGTCGTTAAGAGAGGGCTTTCTTCCAGTTTGTATCGGAAAATGAATTATATGCATGATCTACACATTTTTGTGAAAAGTTCATTTCAAAAATGATTGCTTTTCTGCTTCTTTAGAGAGTTTCCCATAGTTTTCTTTTGAAGTTGAAGAAGTGAAGCCAATTTCAGTATTTCATCATCTACCATATCTAATCGTCGTTATTGAAATACTATCTGCACATTCTCATTCAGTAGATATATGAAATAATCTTCTTTAGAAGCCTACAAACCGATTTGAAGATATGTTTCAATTACATTTCTCACATAATGAGCTAGTTTGGAACCCAAACCGTTTTTAGGAATAATCTCCTATGTAAGCTTCTCATAACTTGCTTGGAGTGTGATAGGTGCCATTTCATATTGCTTGTAGTGATATATTTTTTATTTTTTGTCGAACGTTATCAACATTCCACTATACTATTTTCACAGTAGTGAATAATAGACGCATGCTCCTCATGCGTTTATTATTTTCTATGCGAGCTCCAGCTAGCTCCGATGATTTTTTTTCCAGTACTGTACATCAAATTTTTGTTAAAGAAAATAGCCAAAGAAAAAATGACCATTGTGGAGTTCTGAATTTTTCCAAACATATCGTGTAGTTGGTATCTTCTGTCTGCATTGTGTAAACATTTAAATTCAGTATACCAACAATAACTCATTCAGAATGATTTAGTCGTATAATCTATGTTTCTAGAAAGTGTTCATCACTTTTGAGGGTGTTTCTGTCATCCTAATAAAAAATGTTTCATTGTGTCATAATAGATCCGGAGTACTCACTATAACCCAGTAAAATCAATAATAACATAACAATTTCAAAATTTTGGGAATTTTCATAATGTTAAGAATTTTCATAATAGTAAACTTTTTTTTCGCAGTTTTTATCATGATATAACATTTCCTACTGATCAATCAAAGATCATTACAAATCTACAGAAGTGTAGAATTTTTGTTTCAGATATTTGAATTTTATATTATTCCAAAATAATATCAAAAAGTAGGTATTCTCTAATTTTGGCGATTTATAACAATTGTAAATCCAACTGGCATTATATAGATATCTTCACTGGGATAGCTGATGTCATTCGAAAAGAAATACGATTGAAAACTATCTCAATCGAAAAAAATAATGTTCATTCTACTTATTATGTATATATCGAAAATTCAAAGACAAATTTGTGCTTGATGGTTGATATGCCACCTATAATCTACTAGGAATGAAAGACCTGCCCAAAGTGATGGCATTCACATGAATCCAGCATTAATAAGGATTTCTCAACAATGACATACATGTTTTACGCCACTTCAGTTTGTATTTCAACAACAGTTTCATTCATTCAGTTCCTGAACCACAAAAACTTGAATCAATTATATGATAATTTCGAGTTTGAAAACATTATGGTTCATGCCATTAATTTGATGTTTCATGATTTTTGATCTGACACTCAACAATATTTTTATTGATTTTGGGGAAAAATAATTGGTCCAAAACAATTAAGAGGGTATAAAAATGTTTCTCGGCCCAGAGAAACGGGTTTGACGACATAAAAGCCTTATGAGTTCATAAAATTCCGTATTAAATAAGTTGTCAAGAATGTCGCTGCATCCTAAAAGTGGACAGTAAGAAAAAAAAAATGCAAACGAAACCCTGCCTCAACTACATAAAATTTCAATTTTACGAGATTATAAACCTGAAATCATGTGATAATTTGAACAATCATAAACATGACCAAACAGGAATGAATTATTTGTTCAATTTTATTGAATGAAATGTACTATCAATATAATAATACTCTTGAAATATATATAAAGGTCGTCAGTCACTTTTAAGATTCAATCTACACTATCACTATAAAATATTACTTTATTTCCAAAGTAGACATCTAAGATTTTTCGTTACCTATCTTCGATACATATTTTATTTTTACAATTGGGACAACAAAAGAATGCACATGTATTTCAACTGCAACTGCGACAGTCATCTTCAGTGGCATGGTCGAAGTACTCTTCTTGACGTATCAACTCAAACGGTTTCAGTTGATACGTGAAAAAAGACCACGGCATAACCCGGAAACAACTAAAACAATGTGATTATTCTTCTGAAAAATCTAACATTTCAATAAAGGATTGCATTTATTTTTGAAATACACTCATAAGGTGATTACGGGTGATTTTCATACAATTCGTTATCATTTCATCAAATATTCTGTAAAAACAATATATTTTATATTCCGCTTTTCAATTTCGATATGTGACAATTCAAATATTCTGAATGTGCAAAGCCAATTTCAATTTCAGGTTGAAATTTATATTTACCATGTGAATAATAATAGCTCATATCAATTGACTAATAGAATATCATCATAACTATCAATACTGAAGAAATCCAAACTCAGTTTGGTAAAAAGAATAATACATTTCGTACAAGGGTTTAAGATTAATCACATATTTTAAACACCTTTTATACAATACGATTACTCATTACGTATTTGATATTGATAAAATGTGCCAAGACATTCACAGTGGAATATCTGAGAAGTTGAGTACCTTCATAACATATTTTCAGGAAAATAGTTTCCCTAGTTAAATTATACATTATATCGAACAGGTACTAATAGAAATATGACACATAAAACGGAGGTGATAATTAGGTTGCTTGGAAGGTCGGAGGAAAGCTTCTAGAAAAAGGATCCCACATCACATCTTATAAATAACACCATAACGATAATGTATCTATTCGAAAAAAATAATAAGATCCAGTTATTTACAGGAGTTTTATAAGGACACTATTGGTCGTGTTTATTCGATTTTATTTACATGTGTATGTCTATGTTTGCTTTATTTATTATGTACTCCTGAATTTGCATTCATATTTGACCCGTTCGATTCCTATATAAGCACACCGAGTAAGTGTTATTATCATCATTATCATTATCATCATTCCTTTTGGTAACCAATAATGATTTTTTATATATTCCAAACCTATAAAATCTGCATGTAAAAGAAAATAGTAATTTTCAATAACACTAGTATATTTAAAAAGCAATCGAAGATAAAATCTTGAAATCGTAAATTATGTGTCCATTTTCGGTAGTCACCTCAATGTCGACGGCAATTGTTATTCTCGTCAACAGCCGCATATGTGCCATCGAATGAACCAAGATCGACCAGACAAGCTGAGTTGGATGGACACTGAAAACAACTAACCAACTTATTGTTGAATGTCAGACAGAAGCTTGTCATTTCCTCTGAACTGGCGAGCAAACTTGGACTTGGAGAGCGACGTGCCATCCTTTTATCAACTGAAAAGGACATTGGCAATCAGTGACGTACATAATATTTTTACGCCATGCACTGTGTTGTTGAAAATCAGTTAATTATATAATTAACAATAGGCAGTTAAAATCAACTTTTTCAGATCCATAGTTTCATTTTGTATTGAACCCACTTAAAGGAAGAGCTATTGTCTAATGAAATACGTATTAATGAAGAAAAGATAATTGAAACTTTCTATCTTTCTTCATTATGATTTCCAACCACGTAGTAACGGCTACACCCATCAATTTATTAAAATACGTATTACAATTTTATAAACTATTTAGTGACCATTGACCACACATTATAATGATAAATAATAATGATACGTCTTTATTCACCATAAAAATGCAATTGAAACAAGCAAAAAGAGTATAAAGTATAAAGGTGAATAGGCGGAGTGTCAGCTAAGACTGTTTTTCAACTCGTCTCATCTGACAGTAAAATTTCAGAAGTTGCCGAATCGCAAAAAACTCGAAAACTGTCAGTCCTCTTTTTCTTTTCAGAACTAATCATTTCTTTTGATGAGACCTGCGTATATTCAATATGCTTAAAGCATTATCGAAACAGTCTCAACAAAGTTTTATTTCAACTAAGTAAATCAATAGTAAGTAAAGTTAATACCAATAAAACAAATCAACAGTACAAAAAACTTCGAAATAGTGCACATGTTGGCAACGCCGTAACTTTTCATTTTGTGACGTCATTCTTTACTTAACGTGAATATCCTATATATCCCTGATTTAACACATCAGTCAGAAAATGATATTTTGCATTCATCTGACCATGATTTAGATAGTTTTTGTCGAACTTCAAACAAAATTGCCGCAAGAATGGTCAATTTGACCGCCTTCAGAGTAACGTACCATCC
Organism: Leptinotarsa defecta; assembly: GCA_015342085.1. Taxonomy (NCBI): domain Eukaryota; kingdom Metazoa; phylum Arthropoda; class Insecta; order Coleoptera; family Chrysomelidae; genus Leptinotarsa; species Leptinotarsa defecta. The sequence continues at coordinate 6,246 of WOGO01000024.1, forward strand.
ATGACTAAGTTTTTTGCTGAAGGGCTTATGACCATCTTCAGAAATCTCTAGAACAAATATCTACATTGAACAGACTTCTTAAACTCGAAAGATTATTAGGCTATAAGAGTTTGTTGACCGTGATCTACAGGTTTGTACGTCTGACGTTCCGTCTATTACTGTGGTGGACCAGTATTTGCTGTGAGAACAGCTCGAACTTTTCGTCCGATACCTCATCGTCTTCGATAATGTCTTACGCAGTAGTAGACGAAACACCAGACAAAAAACCTGGAGATATTGTCCAAAACATCTGAACAATAGCTTTGACAAAAAATTTATTAGAAAGTGATTGACGATATTTCCAAATGGTCTTCAAATGTCTGAAATGATGTTAACAAGTTCAAAATCTTTGGAAAAACGGATAAAATGAAATTGAATTGAATGTTAACATGCTAAACATAAACGGACCGAAACATTTGGTTGAGTAGTAATGTCAAAAAATATTGAGCAAATGTCAAAACGTCAATAATATACGAACAATAAAAATGAAAAACGTTGCAGTGAAATGCAGTTAATTAAGAAAAAGAAAACAGAAAATTGAAAAAAAAATTCTAACCAAGTTACTTCACGACGTTTCTTATTTGTATTCACAATCGTCTTCGGGTGATAAGATTGTTTGTTTGACCTAGATTCCAATATTGTTTTTAATGCATTTCATGAGTTGATAATGAGAGAAAATTTGCCTCCAGAGCTGTAGCAAATGATAATTATCATATATGATGGAATTGGCCGATACTTGATACGCGATAACGTATTCAAAAAACACCAAATTTGTGCTGAATCCGGGAGTCATGAAAATACGGAAAATGCTATTTTTCAGAGACTTGATTGATATCTAAACTATCTTTTTATAAATGACATGTGGTTCCAAGGCGATTCATTTGAATTCAATAATTTGTACAATTTGTACAAATGTGAAAGAAACAAATTATCTGTTTTGCAAAACAATTGGATTTCATTGATATTTCACTGTTTGATTGAGTACATACAAATCAAAGAAATGCTTTCTTTCCCAAATTATCTTAAAATTATTATCTTGTGAAGATAGTCCATCCTGATTGAGATCGATTATGGAAAGTGAGAGAACCATTTCCAGACGTTATCCTCTGAGGGATAAGAAGAAAATTCAAACCTCATTCATACAAGACGAATGGTGGTAATAATATCTAATGAAACTATTCCAGCATTCCAACCAAAAAATTAGTTACTTACATATCGCAAGTTTTCATTCAAACGAAAGATCATTTGATAACTTCTAGAGTACGCCATTGTGTTACGAACTTCAGGAAAGAAATGGATAACCAATAGACGCGTCTGACATGCCTGAATACTGATTAGAGATTGCTGCTAAATATTCTGGTGGAATCAACAATACCTGTAAGAATTTGTAACCAGTCGTCGTGTCAAAGAGTGTGTTGATAAAAAAGACAAGTATTGTATTCAAGTCTGTGACTAAGGGTCAGGAAGTTTCGTGAAAACAAGAAATTCCTTTGAATTTCATGAATACTGCGACTCTTCTGATAGAATAACAATTACTTGGCGTGCATGGAGCTAATTATCTTCTACGTGAACGATTTTTATTATCCTTTGTCATAATGGAGTTGGTTTATAGCCCACAGCAGACTGAGTAGTTTTAGACCATGCTCCAATCAAAGCTGAACAACAAAACAAAGTCTCCAAAAGAGATCTTTTTTGAATGAATGATTTTTCCATCCATGATTTTCCATTCAACATATACGTATTGAATTTTGTAGTATGTGAGTAAAAGAAATTACTATTTCAAATTTGAATTTGCAGTTCAGTAAAACAGATTCAGTAAAACAGAAAATTTCTTCAAATTTGTTGATGACGTTCCCGATAATGGCTCTGTATTGGGTTTGATTGGCTACGCTGATCAAGACATATTACTGATAACCTACTTTTTTAATGAAAGATTCCCACATTTTTTATATAAAGGTGGAGAAGTAGAAATCCAAAACCTTTATTTCTCAAACAGCAACACTTTTTCAATGAAGTTCAAAAAATTCAATAAATTATAGCGACTGAAAGAGAATTCTGGTATATTAAGAAACGTACCCATATTAGCTAATGTAACGTACCACCTGTGGAGGTTTTTATATAAATTTTCAAAGATTATCAAAGTCATCGAGAATAGATGACAAGACATTTTTTGAAATGGAGACATACACTATTCGAAGATGGTTTTATAGTTGACCTTTTGATCAGTATCTGAGTTCTTTCTGTGAACATTACAGATCATTTCAATAGCCATAGTGATTGTGGAACTGAAGTCAAATCTTTGACCATATTTCATCGTGTGCTAATTGCATCATTAATCATATTTACTCTGCTCCGAATATTTTTAAATATAATTGAGTTACCGATCTGATGAAAACAAGAATTATCGTCGAAACATTCGTCCAAAGGAACCACGGGAGATTTTACTTCAGTGCTAAATACCTATTCTTCATTATTTATTTACAATGTATCCTGATTATGCGGTATTCTCCTTTGCAAATTTGCTCCTTATCGTTTGACTCCAATTAAAATTTATGATCCGTTCCGCAAATAAAGATTTTTTATGGGTTATATTTCATCTGGAACATTTGGAACACCTATTGACCGGTGAAGTTCTTATGAAAGGCTTATATCATCTATGACGAAGTGAGCTATAAAATGTGGAGAATATAAATGATAGGAACTGTCAGTTTATTGCTCTATAATTTACTGACGACTACAAATAAAAAATTATAGTTCAGATACATACCAATTAATCGCTTATGAATATAGGATGTATTTTGCGAAGTCTTGGCTGAATCGAAGCTATGAATTTATTAGTTCTTCCCTTGAGATTTGAGATCTAGAAAAGTGTTTGTGCAAAAACTGTCAATAGATCTTTTAATATTCAAGTTTTACCTGAATACGTCATTGATTTTCATCACATAAAGGTTTAATGGAAAAACTTTGAAATATTTCTTTTATGAGCATTATAACCGCAACGAATTTTTAAAAAATCGCAAGTGAACACGATGTTAATTCAATAATTTTGCTTCAACAAATTGTCACTTCATATAGATTGTGAATTATACACAACAATTTAATGAGAGATAATGATAGGAATTAAAATATTTTTCTTTGTTGTTATCATCAAAACAACTTCATTACTTATCTGATGATTGGGAAAAGAGCTTGTTTTGGATTCATTCTACACCAGAGGTCCCATTTTTTCCTCAGGTATATTATACTCACTTTCAGAAATATTATTTTTATTCAATAGAGTCAAAAGCAATCAGTCAACAAACAGTTTTTTTTCCAATATTTTATGAAACATTTTTTTCTAACATCTGATAAATATTGAACAATTACACTGCAGAAAAACATAATGAAAATTATCTCAAGGCAAAGATATATAAATGTTTCAATATGAGTCGCACTCACATAAGCAAATAAAAAAAATATGTTCAAATCTCCTACTACAGTGCATTTCTTTAATGTCCCCCCTTTTATTTTTTGAACGGGTCAACTCAAAAAATTGAAATTTTGGATAATGAAATTAATGCATGAATACATTATTTTGAAGTGAAATTGACAGATGAAACTTTCAAGAATCCTAGAATATACTAGAATATACTGTCAACATCTTCACCTACTACAAAAAGGCGGAACTTTTAATAATTGCCTCAATACATTGACATAATTTGAGATAATAAGCTTGAGGTCAATTCAGAAGATGCTCGAAATGATTGCTTTGAACTTCTTGACATATGAACAACCTATCCGATATTTCACTCCGAACTTTTTCGAGCACAGTAACGTCAATATCTCTACAAATATTTATTATTCTCTGTCGTATATCCAATATTGAAGCAGATTCAGTTTCGTACACCTTTTGTTTCAAATTGCCCAATTAAAAAAGTACAAAAGTGTCAAATCTGGTAAGCGGGATGGCCATTCTGTGGAACCTCGATGGCCAATCCAACGACCGGGAAAAGTTGTATCCAAATAGTTTCTTACTTGTCTGGTGCTCCATCTTGTTGGAATATAATATCCATATCCAGTGATGAGAGGGTCAACATTAGTTTCCAGCATATTCAACTACACTTCCCCAGGTAAATTTTGATCAATGAATAGAGGTCCTACAATATGGTTTCCCAATATTCCTACACAAACATTAATTTTTTTCTGGATATTGGGTATATTTTCCCGGAAAACGTGAGGATTGGTGTAACTCCAATAGAGGCAATTTTGTCTGTGAATATTGCCGTTTGAAAAAATGTACATTCGTCACTAAAACAAATATTGTGGAGATAGGGAGGAGGCCTTGCAACGGTTTCCGTCATGATTTCGCTGAATTCTGTTCTTCTATCAGGGTCATCTTCAGTTAATTGGTGTACCATTTTAATTTTGTATGGATGATACCTATTTCTCTTCAAAACTCTCCACTCCACCTCACGCGACAGAATAAGTAGACTGTTCAGGATTTACTATCATCTCACCAATTATTTACACTTGCTATTCTTCCGGAATGGACGGATGACCTGAGGGCGTTTTGTTATGTACACTACCGGTAGTTGTGAATTTGGATACAAGTTCCCTTCCATATTTTCTACAGATAGGATGATTCAGAAAACGTTCGTTGAAAATCTTTTTGTTCTCGTGAAAGTTACGCGTCGTACCGTAAATAAAAATCGCTTCAATATTTTCTTCCAATAGACAAAAATTGACCATTTTAGAGATTGTTGACGTGGTACCTTTCTACTAGGAAAATCGAAAATTAAATGAGAATATTCTAACTAAACAATGACATTTTTTGTCATTTTTATAAACAAACAATAACTTAGCGAACCTCATCGGTTTGTTGGAATTGCCTTATGGCAGATCAAAAGGAATATTTCTAGAAATATTGATATTAATGTGTTTGTCTTTAGAAAATTATTAAATGTTCCGCCATTTTGTAGTAGGTGAAGATATTGACTTCATATTCTCGGGTTATGAAGTATTCGTCAGGAGCTTCAAAATGATATATCACAAGATCCTCCTTTCCATTTATTTTTTTTTCCCAGATGGCGCCCAATCGCCATCTTGAAAGTTTCATCTGTCAATTTTACTTCAAACTGAAGTATTCATGCATTCATTTTATTATCCCTAATTTAAATTTTTTGAGTTGACCCGTTCAAAAAATTAAAGGGGAAGTGCATTAAAGAAATGCACTGTATAACAGGAATTTTATATATTCGAAAAAGAATTCAAAATTATCTTTATTGACAGTGACACTCACAGTTAGAATTTGATAATCTTACTCTAAGATTATTGTTTCAATTACATTTCTGAAATCCTGAAAAAGATTAGAATTCTTTCTGACAAAGTTTCTCACCCAGTTTATTTTCGGAATAGATAAAAAAGTGAAAGGTAATAGGTAGAATGATGATTTTTTCATTGCCAAGAATACTCACAATCAATAAAAATCTTGATGACTTCTATACTTCTAAGAAACTGAAAATTGAATGAAAAATGATCATATAACATGTTCTATAAAAATTTAGTTTTATTCATTTAAACAATAAAACAATATATTTAGTTCCTCAACTGCTGACGTTTTCCTTTGTATCTCAATAATATTTATTTTGTCATAAATTTTCGAAACAATGGGTAGTTACAGCGGTCATTATAGTGATTTTCGAAATCTTTGTTGAAGAATTATGAACAATAAACTGATGAGATGGGATAATAAGTAATAAAAATTCAAACAAAACGATTGTATAAATACATTGACTCAACTTCAACATTATCTCTCATTAATTTTTATTTTTATTTCCAAGTCATTTTTGAAACTATATTTCTCAATATAAACAATTCTGTTCTGTAAAAATCGTCATTCATTTTCATCGTTCATATTTGACAAAAATACATTCAGTTGTCTTGATTTCAAAAAGTGCAATACAATGTATTCATTGAAAAACTCTTTTCTAACATCATATCTGAATAATCAAAAACATTCCATGACATTTTCAATCTCTGAATAGTGGTTGAACTGAAATATTATCTTTGTAAATAATAGTAGATATGTATCAAGATAAAAAAAACTCTCAAATATTGAGGTGTAATTTTCAGTAATAATGAAAATGTAAATTGTAATGTATATCAGGTGGCATATACATTCAGTTCAGTTTATTGCTCACAACTAGACAGCAACAATTCTGTAGTCCATGACATCGCTGCTCAAACTGCCACAAATCATAACAAAAAAGTGATTCTTGTTCTCAAATTTTCAGAGAAGCATGATCTTTACAGGTTTGGACTTGTAAATTTTCAAAAAAGGTAATTATAGGTAATCTATAGAAGAACAAATAAAACAAAAATACAAAAATGATTGAAATATCAAAATAAGTTGAATCCGGACCAAAATATTTAAATGATGTAGTTGAAACAAAATAACGTTAATGAAGAAAACATGTTAAAATCAATAAACAAAGAATATAAAATTGTAACAATATAAGAACGATGAATTATGAAAAAAAAATTAATGTGATCTGAAATGGAAATGAATTTACAAACCGGTTGAAAAATTTTGTCCATTTTATGCTATTAATGAAAATTAAATAGAAAATAAAACTGAAGTTCATCATCAAAATCGGATTAATCTGAAGAGGAAGTGAACTTTTTTTCGAACTGAGATAAGATGCCCCACTTTCATTATTTGAGGGATAAGTGAAATTACTTTGTGTAATCATAATGCAAATATGCAGTAACAAATCCATAAATCTCAAATGAATTACTTTTCAGAACATTCCAGATGCTTTGTTAGTCTTTGTATCTGTTAATTCAATAAATTGACACTTCAGGCCACCGAAAATGGAGCGTCTGAAAGTAGTTAATCATATTCTGCTATGATTTTGCGGATTAGGCAAATACGACCCTGTCTACATGTGGATTATTACGTATTTACATGATTATTCTTGATACTACCAGAGAAAATGTACGAATTGAATTCTATGCAGTTTCATTGGTTTCATTTATTTATTTTTTCATATATCATGGTTTACTATTTTTGTTGTATAAACTTGAGCCTGAAAATAATAAAAAAATATTATTGTTCTGTTGACACACTACTGAATATTTCAGTTTATTTTTAAAATTTTCCAAATTACTTTTTATTCAATTGATTCAACCGAATATTTTGGTAATGGTTTACAGTGTTTGAAATGAAATTCACTGTTTTTTTTTGTCACACAGTTCACGCAATCTGTTTACCTTTTTTAGACACTGGAACTATGATGTTCAAATCATTTTATTATTCAGGTAAATGGTCTGCATTACGAGCAAAAAACTCTGGAATTATATAGTCTTGAATAACTCTCAAATATTTCCGATCCCAACCTCCACCAGATTTTTCTTGAGAGAATTTATCTAGTTGGAGTTGGGATAATTCTGCAACGTTACATGGCTGATGAACTGCGAATAGTCATAATGCTCCCTAGGTGGTTGGGGGAGTTATTAACATTGCCTACCCAGGACACGAGGCTAATGACCATTGTAGTGGATGCCGATGACACCAAGAAAAAGAAACTCTCAAATAATTACTTCATACAAGCAAACAGTCTTACTTCATAATTAAACTGGTGACTGACAAAGTGCAATCATTTCAAAAACACATATATCCATGGTTGCCAGATTTCACAAATATTTTTCACTTCTGAATATAAGAAATATATTCTGACATTACACAGACCCTCTCAACTTTCGAATAGCTGTTTGTTACAATTACAGATATTTTTCGAATGGTAAGCCTCACTAAAAATATTTTTGTGAAGGATCAACTTATATCCAAGATTTAAAAACTTTTTTTAATATTTAGACAAATACTTTAATCTGGAGAAGTTTAATTCAAAGTTTTGAAACCCTTATTTTCTGAAAATGATTGTGACATAAGCTGTGCAACCTCTTTGAAATGAAATAAAATAAAAATCGTACCTGAATAACACCATGCAGGCCAAACAACGGGGCTTTCTGTATCCATTTCTTAATTGTTTCCAGGAATCCTAATCCTCTTCGATCTCTCTACTAGCACATAGTTCTTTCAATATTTAACACATCACTAAGCCCGTAAAGTCGAGGATATGGTCAGTCAACCTCAGACAATAACTCTTAGGCAAACGAAGGACAAAAGTTCAGTTTGTTCTGTGTCAGATTGAAGCTGCCACTCACGGAAATAGTCGTTCGTATTTATATTTTTATCACTTCCTAATTCCACTGTCATTCGTCAACTGAAAGAGAATGTTTCGGGTTTACTTGGATTTGGTTCCTTGATAAATTTGGGCCAAATGGAATGGAATTGTTTTCATTGTTTTTCTATTCGTTTCTGATTACAACAATATATGTTTTGTCCTTTTGTTACTTTTGGATTCAGATAAAGTTCATTTAGAAATATAACTATTTTGTTTATTTTGATGACAACATGATGCCATTATCGACTACGAGGGAACAAAATTCTCACAATCGATCTCATCATATAGAGATGATGAAAAGTCTTTGAGAGAAAAAAAAATGAATGAACATCAGCTTGTAGAGTATATGGTTTGAGGGAATCCAAAAATTTTCAATTAGACATCCTCCATACAGTCCTATTCTAGAGCCGTGTGACTACAATTTTTGTACGCATTTGAAGGCGCATCTGGCGGAGCAGCATCACACAGATGCTGCAGACATAATTCTGCTCTGTCTCGATGTTAGTTCGTATAAACTCATATTCTTGATCACATCCCAGTCATAAAAATATAAATTGGAAACGGAATATGTTCACGGAATGATATCAAGTCAAGTCAAGATTTATTCATTATTTTTGATACATGAATGTATTATATGACACGTCACATCTTGAAAAAGATTCTTGATATAATATCACTTTTATCATTTACAATATATATCACACAAAAATATTATTTTCATACTCTTTCAGGGAGTATAAACAACTAGTTACCAGAAAGTCTTTGGCTTTTCTCCCAAATTTGAGAGAATTTGTTTCACTGATGGCAATAAGTTAAAATATTTTGATCTTTGTACCCCTGGTAGAAGTCGTTTCTCCGTCTCGTTTGATGGGAGTGAATTTCCTTATTTCGTGTTAGCAAATGGGAGATAAATACATGGTAATGTGAAGTTTTTATTGTCTTGGAATGTTTTCTTACAAGATTCTCTGTATTTGAGAGCAAAAATTACTCTAATGAAAAGTTTTTGTATTATGAACATTTGATTTATTTCTGATGAGTGTCATCAAATGGTAATATTCATACCAAGATTAGAAAACACTAGGCCACTAGGTATATATCCAAAAGAATTAAAAAAAAATTGATATCATTGTAAGGAAACCAAAGAAGAGCAGAGAAGTGTACAAATATTCGATGTGATAATCATTTATTGATTATACTTCACTGACTAGCACTGAAATTGTTTTGGTGTAGTATGATATTCAAAAACCAATAAATGGAAAGGCCAAAATGTACATCATTGTAATCAAAAACGATTACAGCTTGTCAAAACTAGGAAGAGACTCGAGAATTATATCTCTCTCTTTCTCTCTCACACACATTCTCCTAACGAACGCGCATCTTTGGGAATGTCTTAAGCCAAGACTTTGAAGTCGTTACCTAGATTTGACAGCTGTACATGTGTACTTGCAATGATTTCATTTTAATTCAGACCGAATTGTTCATGGAACTAAATTTAAGTAAACAGAAAACCGTTAGGAAAATAAAGCATTCAGGTTTAGAATTCAGAATGGATGCTCTTTGATGAGTAGACTGAGTGTTCGATACTAAAAAGGTTCTAAACATTTTCTCATTTTCATGATGATCTTTTGATGATTTTTACATGGGATTCCAACACTGAAAACTATTGCTATTATAAACGTGTCAGAATGAGTTTTTGTGATGTATTGTTTGGAACCTTTAGTCTAGTAATGAATATAACTGGAGTTTATGCCCAACACCAAACCGTTATTTTTAACACTTCGATACGTGTTTTAATCACCAAACTGTTTAATCTTCCTCTTAAAGATGATCACTTGGTGATTGAAACACGTGTCGAGGTGTTAAAAATAACGGTTTGGTGTTGGAATGGAACTCCAGTACTGTTGATACCTTCCGTTGGGATGACCACCTTTTGCATCTTATTTTCAAAGTCATGCTGCCTTGATTTCATGCATATATAATGTCTCATTCATCGAAACACAGAAACAAAATAATTCATTTACAATTGTTGTATTTTTGTAATAATATCAGATTATGATTAGCTGAGACACTCTAAACAATAAATGAATATTGAATTATCAACGGAGTCATTGATTCGAACAATATTATTCTTGCCACTGAATCGTAAAAATTGTTATACTAATAATAATAATAATAATGATATTGAACATGAAAATTATCTTTTTCTAATCAACGTATTCAGCAACACTATTGCCAGATTTTCATGTAACAGTTAACAAAACTCCAAAACGTGTTCAACATACTCTCTTACCGCCACACCAGAACAAAATACTATCTTTCATTAAATAAACGTAGTAAATTATTCAATTTCATTTAAAAATTTGAATATTGAACTCCAAAGAATAATAGAACATTATTTGTGCAACTGATAATGTTCTATGAACATCATTAGGGTGTTTTCACTTCAACAATGTGATCTGATTGAGTTTATTTGATCGAATTTGATGCATGTGAACTTAGTTCTTATGAGGGCATGAGCGATATTTTCAGAACGATATTTTCAATTGCTAGCAAATAACAGAACAAGTTTGCACGACATCCGATTCATATCGAAAATTGAAATGAAAACAGTGCTTTCATAAAATGAAGGAAATTTGTTGGTTAACGTTGTTTCATCTTTAGGTTTGAAACGGAAAGGTGAAATCACCATTCCATTGACTTATCATTCCCCACTGAAACATTACAGATTTCTCCACGGTATTAACTAAAATTGAAATAGTATACATTACAAGTCCAAATCGATTATAATTACAATTATTATTGATTACGAGTGTGAAAGAATTGTTTATTCCATTGGGAGATTCACAATCATTTTGGTGAAAGTTTGGAATTCAAAAATTATGCAATTCCAATTGTTCAATCGATCTTGCTGTTGATGATAACAATACTAAAAATAAAAATTCATACAAAATATTTTTCATTTCGTAAACCATGATTTTCAGTGATCTAGTCAATACTTGGTTGTACTGTATGACAAAGATCAGATAGATAGAAAGTGGTATACAAAAAGCATTAAGATTTTCCACTTCTCCATCTCCATTAAAAAAAAAGTTTGGGAAACTTCTACAGGAAGGAAAAAAAGATCAAGAGTTTATTTTGAATTATTGAACATAAAAAGAAGTAGAAAGCGAAATTGCTTTCTTGCCAAAAAATCAAATTATTTTGTAATCTTGTAGAACATCTGAAATCTTTTCAAATGCAGACAGTAAGTACAATGTGAAGTTTTTGACATATTCCCACTCTTCTCTATTTTATTCAAATCAATTCAAACCAAGATGGTGAGAAGAAGAGATTACGCAATGAGTCAATAGTGTAATTGTAAAAGATGTCTGGTTGCAGAAGACCAAAGAGACATTAAAGGATAAACTTGAAAAATAGGTTTGCAGGTCTACGAAAAAGTAATGATACAAAATTATGGCAGATAATACAAGTAATAGAAGCGACATAACAGAAAAAGACAATACAATATTCAGATAGCTTTGGAACACAAAAAGAATTTCAATATAATTTTGTGTAATAATGAGAAAAGCATCAGAAATATAACTAAAAATAGTATAAAATGGTATATGATTCTGTAAATGGGATGACAACTATATCAAGTAATTGAATTAGAAATCAATATTGGTAAGAGCAGCATGATTTTCAGCGGTGAAACAGTCAAAAAACTTACAAAATATTATAAGAATGAAAAAACATTTTGAATGGAAAAAAGGAATAAAAAAGGGAAACAACAGTGTTTCCTCAAGAATATTTAGAGAAATTATAAGTGCCCGATTGTCGAAAATATGAAAAAAAACCAACCATTATCGAAAATGAAAGTATGGAAACAACAGAAGTCGATCAAGAAACTAGGAGATAGAACATATGAAAAGAACAGGAGAAATGAAGAAGTAAGAGATGACGTACCCCTTACTGTCCATAATGGAATTCGAAAGTCTGAAATAATTTAAACAGTATCACTCATTGATGCAAAAATTCACCAAAATTTTTCAATGAAATGCATTATAAGTAACTCAACCTTATCACACCATGAATGCGCTATATGCTTTGTGTACTTTTATATTAATTCACTTCCAATAAAGTCTTGAATTTATTTACTTTCTCTGTTGAGATTTTATCGTTATATTCCAGCGTACCAACCATAATTTCAACGCTTTTTGGATTTCTTGATGCTATCTCAGAGTTAATGAGGTAATTGGAATGAAAATGGATATTCCAAATTGTCCAAACTTTTACGTTATATGGAATAAGAAACGAAAAGAATATATTCTTAACACAAAGTGTAGCTATTCAAAGAATATTTCCAAAATGTTGAAACTCTTGCTCAATCTAACTGATTTGTTACTTAAATTCGGGATAATGTCATGAAAGAAACATAATTTATTTTAGATTAAATGTCATGATTTCTTATTTTGAGTCTTAAATATTGTCTTAATTCTTAAAATATGGAAATAGTTAGGAGAATAAGTCTTTTAATAAAAAAATAAAGAATTAACATACTACACACTGCAGTCAAAAATTAGCTGATCCTAAAAGAACTACCATGAAAAATTTCAATAGATTATGATTTAACTGAACGAATTCTATTAAGAGAACACAGAAAATAACAGAGAAATACAGTTTCTCATGAAAAAAAGAGACAGAGTTGTCCATAAAGAAATGGAACTTTTCAGTTCAAATCACTGGTTACGACTTAATGCCTCAAATTAGATGACTAGGTATTACAAGGTTAATTTCAGTAGAATATTAACAACTTCTCCATATTAGTAAGTATTATGAAACTCCATCTAAATTTTTGTACATTTCAAATGAGAATAACTCGAGAGCTTTCGGGAAAACCTATATTATCGTAACCAATTTAGTTTTTTGAAATGGAAACAGGGATTTTGTAACCCCGTTTGTTACGAATTTTAGTTCTCCGTGCAACACTCATTTTGGAAATTCTTTCAGTCATTACTGAATAATTAGCAGTACTATAAGCGTTTCAAGAATCTGCAAACAAGCGGTTATGTCATAATTTAAAGAGAAAATGTGTTCAAAATTCACTTCAAATCTTTTCAACAAATGTTCAAAATATTTGCAATTCACTTTCTGACAACGATAGAGTCTGTTCAAAAATTAATTTCTTACAGTTCGAAATGTTTCTGTGGTAATTTCACTGCAAACACTTAAACGCTTCTTCTTCTATCCACGAGTTCTGGACTGTGACTTTATATCGTACACTTCAGATGTAACGTATCTTCTCAAAAACATTTAGAAGCATAATATCAGGTGACCTAGCGGGCCTCTCTGAGGAACCACGTTTACCTATCGGTTGGTTTGAAATACTGTCATGTAGACACTCTCAAACCAGTCTTTCATGATGGGAAGCTGACTCATCTTGGTCAGTTGAAAACTCATTTGGGTTTGTCAATTATCCAAACTGGTAAATAGGCAGAAGTTATTCCTTAGAATAGCCCACTAGATCACGTGATATGATGCCTCTTAAATATTATTAAGGATCAATTTACAACCATAGTTCATTTCAAGACTTGTGGAGAGAAAAAGAGTTGCTTGCAAAAAAGTTACCCCTTGAATATTTCTTAATGTAAGAAATAAATTCATTATGACCAGGAAGTGAATGGTAAACATTTTGAATATTTATAGGAACAAACTAAAGTGAGTTTTGACTTCATTTTTCATTGAAATTATGATATTATCATTTGCAGATTACCAAAACGAATATAAAACTGTTTGTTACTCCAAAATAGGTGATCCAATTTTCTAAAATGAAGCAGTATTGGATAGAAAATTTAATCACATAGTAAGCGAGGTATTAAAATACTTCTTTTTCATTTGAGAATAGTTGGTAGGGTCCTCTCAGTGACGAAAAATGCAATACTTATGTCTTCCTTATCAAGAAGTACTGAAAATAAGCATCATTTTCACAGAAATTTTTGTTATACCCTCATATCTTATCCTGTTCAAAAATTAAGAAGAAGGAGGCTTTTTATGTCCGCACTACATAAATGAAGAGAACCATAGGGTATGATGAAACGTCTCTAAAAGCGTACAAATAACTATTTACTGAAACTATCGAAAAGTTTTTCAAAATTTTTTTTTTTACTCAATGTTCCCAATACAAAGATCCACACTTATGAGCATGTGAGGAAAAAAACTAACCGAGACCATTTTCATTCTTATTTTATTCGACCACTGTGATTTGTAGTTACCGAACACCAATTCAAGAATTCTAATGAAATACTCGTTTCCTGATTTTTCGTTCATATTGAACTATTCATAACTGTTTATCGACATTATGAAGAATAAAGCTCACATATGTCTAAGAGTGATGCACGAGTTTACTGGAATTACATACACAATATATATTTTAAATTCGACTCCAATAATGTGATATCCTCACTTTCTCTTGTTCGAAAAAGTTTTATCATTTACTGCTTGCTGAATAAATCTACGAAGTTCTCTGTCTTCAACAAGTTGGATGAACGGAAGTGAGTTTTGTAAAAATATTCTATAAACATTTCCCAGAGAAGAAGTTATTTTAAAGTTTACAAAAAAATCAGAGAGACCCCTACAATTTCAACAATTTACAGTTTACATGTTGGTCCTTCATAGTTCTAATCAGATCCATTTTACGAAAAGTTCAATTTTTCAATCAACTACTACACTGAAATACGTTGTATAAAAGTTTAACAATTATAGTGATAAAAAATTATTATCCTCTCAAATGTTGATTTCTTCTGGAGGAAACAGCAACCGTGCAAGCAGTGAACAGGAACTACATGAAAAGTTTTGTAAAAATCGTTATTGTGAAAGAGCATATTTGAACAATCTATTCAGTTTTGCTCTCGAAACAACTCTATTAATTAATGCAATATGCGACAAATCGCCTTCATCAATTTTTTCTCTATTTGAACTAGATATTTCTGAAATTAAATTTCATGAAAACATTTACTTTGATATTCAGTAGCTAAATCTTCAATATGATCACATTTACATTTAAAACCCATAAGCTGAAGCAATATAAATCATGATAAATAGGAAATGAAACTTTGTATATTGTATTAGTTTGAAAATGTCCTTATAAGATAAAACTACAGTAATGTTAGTTACAATTTAAAGTAGTAAAAAACATTGAAAGTTTCATTTATCATTCTTCATAATGGTCTCCTACTACGTAGTAAAAGCTACATGCATCAATTTATCAATATAAATCAAAATATCTGTAAATGAATTCAATCCATTCAATTTTTGATAATTTCTGGCAATGAAAAACTTACTCATCTTTCAAGTAACTGAGATGTCTCAAATGGGATGTGTTCATGATATCATTATAGATAATTTAGCTGTCGAACATGTGTGATTTATAACAACCTTTTGAAAAAATCGTGAGCTGAAAAGTTTCCAGGTCATGACGATGTAAGATACACATAAATTTTTATTTTATGATATCAGGTGTTCTGTAACTATCCACCTGTCACTCTACAAGGTTTCATCATTGAAGCAAAGGAAAGCACGACAAGAAGTGATACTTCCTGCCAATGAAATATATAGAATTGTGTGAGACTGAATTTAAAAATCATATACCAACTGATTCAGTGATGGATGTAATCTTTTCAATTATTGATATGAATATATGAACTAGTTGGAATCCAATATGTCATTTGTGTAATGATCGCGATATGAAATAGAAAATGGATTTCGAGTTGAGTTGCTATTGTTCTGATATTTACATATTCTAGGTTTGCTTAATGATTGTTGTTATTCTTTCAATAGATACATTTAGTAAATTCTTTGTAAGATACATTTCGTCAATTCTATTTATGAAAAAGTTTAAAACTCTTTTACGTACATGAATATTCCCATTATAATTTCTTGAATCTATGATTGAGATTTTGAGCAACAAACTAAACAGCGAGCATTATTATGGGTAGTTCTAGGTATAGTAGCAATTAGAAATCATATAATCATATAAACCCGTCTTTTATGACAAATTATAGGTGTAACAAACAGAATGGCGGCGATTGTAGTTATTTCTGAAAGAGTTGGCGTGCTGGTCTAATCAATAAAATCACAGAGTGAAAAAGAGTTGTAATTGATAGAACGATTTGATATTCAACTGCATACTTCAAAACTGAAATTCATAATCTTGAATGCATAGTATGTGGCAAGTACCTACTATTTCACCAGAAAACAATTCAATTCGATACTCATTAACTTTGAGAATTCAAGTTAGTCAACCCAATCTTTGCAAATGTTACTTCTATTTTATCGAAGAGATCAGTGAAATTGTTGCCTTAATGGCATTATATTGGTTCAATATTCAAAGTAATAGATGGAATATGCACCAATTATAAAACCATTTTTCGTTGTTGAGGGCTGATTCCAATTTTTGAGATTGAATCTCAATGGATTTTGAGAAAATGATAACTAAATACTATATATTTTCGGAGACTACAATAGGCGGTCAGACAAGAAAAATCTGAGAATCAACTAGAATCTCGACACTTCATTGTCAAATTGAAAAACGAAATTAAAAATATATTTTGGATTCATAATCAGAATTTTTTTATTGAATCTAGTAAAATACCATTATCATCGAAATGAGACTAACAAGTTATGAAAGAAGTACCGTGAAAGTTCACGTAAAGGATGTGAACAAAAATTATTTCAATTAAATGATTGCTGTGAAAAATCTCATGTTTGAAAAATCACCTCATCAAAAAACAACTATTTCAGACCAATAATTTCATTGGGTGTTACAAAAATGATTTGTTACATATATTTTTGTTACTTGGAAAAGTTTAAGTGATTCAATTCGAGACATCTGAAAATTTACTCACGTAGTTTGTTTTTAGAACAAAATTTGCACAAATCACTATACCAATATCCTCTCTGAACTGAGAAGAAATTATTTTAGATATACTATTCAAGTGCACTGAACAAGAGTTTGGAAAATGTTGAAAATATATACATACAACTTTTCAACTCCATCAAAATATTTATATCCATGGAATTGTGAATTTTTTTTTCTGAAACACTATTTTGAAACACCCAGTGAAATCGTCCAGTCAACTCATTGACAACCTTCGACGAAAAACTGTCCAAGCAACCACAAACTGTCAGCATTTACCACCCAAACTTTGACCCCGCGAACACTTTCGAAATGCCCGGCAAAAAGCGCGCACACTCCACTCAAAAATCAAGCAATCGTGCTTCCACGGACTACCGTGATTCAACTGAGAGAAAAGTTATCAGCAGCCACGGCCGACTCAAGTACGGCAGGTGCAGTAAAGGTGAAATAGTTGATAGTTCGACTTCGGATGGCCTCTACAGGTCGGACGGGCAAAAGCACGCCGATCTAGTGTGTTCTGTTTGCTCCGGTTGCGTCGGCCACCACTCACCGTCCGCTGTCATTCATCGGTAGGAGGCTGGCTGCCTTGATTATTGGGAGGTGTGTTGGTTTTTGTTTTCTGCTCGTTGGTGAACAGTTCCGAACCGGGTGACGCGGATATTGCCGACAATAAGCATTGTAACGAGTTAAAAATGGCCAACTGTGATGAATTTCTTTACTTTTCTGCTCATATCGAAAGGGCAAATATATTCGGTGTTCACGATAAAAAGGGCCAGCGTGAAAAATTCGAAAACCGTGAGAGATCAAAGTTGGTTTGAATAGGAAAAAGATTCACATTCTAGAGCTCAATCACTAATTTCGTTTTGATTTCTTTTAACATTATTCAAGAAGAAATTGAAAAAGAAACGCTCTCTCCTCAGCAGTTATGAATTGGGCTTTTTGGCGAAATGTTCACGAAAGTATCAAACATAATTGAAATTATGTGAATTTTCATACGTCATTTTAATAAGGTCTAAAATGTTCAATTTTTCAGTAGTTTCACCGACTTTGTAGCACTTACGTTTTTGATTTTCTCGTGCTGGCCCTCCTTATCTTGAACACGTTGAATAGGGTAATGTTAAAGTTTTTCACAATATTCATAAATCAAATTATTTTCATTTTTCCGAAAACGTTTTATTTATTTTTTACTTTACTGATATTTGCCTATTTTTCAAGGACAAAACACAAGCACTACAGGAAATCCTTAAGGCGCTCTAAGAGCGGTGCCTGTGCGAAAGTATCGGTTCACATTGGATTTGAATAGCTGGCTGGCAAAGGTCAGTCCTGAAGACATCTTTGAAGAAAACACTTCATGACGGACATAAGAGACTGGAAATATCTTCAGGGATTTCATTAATAGGTTTTGCTGAAGATGTCTCAATGATTGTGGTAGCTGAAGGTGAGAAAGGGCTGAAAGACAGCCAACTGGCTGGACTATAAAGTCCTTGCACTAGCACAAGAGAAGGCAGCAGCCGCCTTGCTAAACCAGTACAGTACAATTCGATTTTCAGAAAGTCATGATGGAACGAATGTGAAAAGTTGAGTACCTAGGTATCTGGATCGACAAAAAACTCATATTTGTCAGGAAGTGAAAAAGCCCTATCTCAATTGATGTCACACATCATGAGATAAGAGTTCTTCTGAGGGTGGTTCACTCCCAGATCTAATATGCTGCAGCAGCCTGGCATGCGCTACCTCGTAACCGCAAGTTACTTTTGAAGCTTGCTGATACTCAGCAGCAGGAAAATTGTGTACGGATTTGCTCAGCCCGTAGGACGATAGAACTATATAAAATGAAGCAATAGGGATAGAGGAAGTACCACCAATAGATCTCCTGATCGAAGAGAGGAATGACAGATGCCAAAGAATGAATTTGATCAAATCTGTGGATTTTTGGCAAGCAGGGTGAATGGGAAATGGGGTAAGTGGACTCTTCGATGATTCTGGATATAAAATTGTGTGTGTGTGTGTGTATGTGTGTGTGTGTGCAAAGAGACACTGAGGGGAAGTATATTACTTTCCAACTCAGTCACTTTGTGGACGTGGTAATTTCAGAAAGTTCATATAAAGTCGAGTGAGAGCAATTCGAAATCATGGCCTTACTGTGGAAACCCGAATAATGTTCAGGATACGCTGTTTCATTGAATTGAATGGAAAACTAATGAACGAAGAAATGAGAAGGAAACGAATGAAAATGTCGAGGCAAGAAATATGATGGAATCTTTGTTAAAAAGTGAAAAAAGCTGGAAAAGATAATAAGAAATATCAAAAGTGAAGAGAAAAATAGGGAAAGAACAAATACTTTAAAGTGAACAGGACGAAGCAAGACAATAAAGCGTGAAAACAATGAGAAAGTTGAAATAAGTGATTCACAAACAGAGGAGGGGTTTTGCCGGGGTATACAAACTCATTTTGTAGTTCCTGAACCGTCGTGTGAGGCAAAAACTTAGCACGATGCAATAAAAGTGTCTCCTGCGGGTCAAAAACCATAAAACAAAATGTAGGGTGTCTCTAGAGGCTCCAATACTCATAAATTCAAGATATCGCCAGAACAGTTAGTGACATGACTATTTTCGAACTCAAACCAGTCTGTTTCGTCTTTGACCAATACGTAATAATGGCCAGATTCAACGCCAGAACTGCAGTGAACAATGACTGCATGAAGATTATAATAGCGGTCTGCCAGATTGAAGTGTTCATCTATTTGGAACCTTCGTAAGACTTTGGTCCTTCCGTCACAGATTGAATGATGTTTAAAGATCATCAGTATTATTATTAGGTTGACTGGTGCCTCAGCTATACTTGTTTTCTTATGATAGTCAGTCAGTTTGGCGCATGTTTGGCAATACAGTTGATAATCACTCGTTGAAGTTTCAGATGATTTGACTTTCAGCTTTGCACGGACTGGTTATCTGATATATTAGGAAATTATTGTTGAAGTTCCAGAAAATCACATATGTTTTTGCTACCCCTTGAACATTTACTACAAAGTAAATGAGAGAGCATTTTCCAGCAGAAGATTTACAAACACAAGACGAGATAGACTGTACGGAATCATTCAATCCAGAGCGATTAGGAGTATTGATTCTGCTATTTTAATGCTCACGAAGAGTATTCAACAAGAATCCCAAGAATTCAGAGCAATCATCTTGTTGTCTCAACAAGTATCTAGTATCTTGTTCATCTTGTGAAAAGTTTCTGCTCTCAGACAAAAAATTGGTTCGCAAATTTGAACGATGTGATAGTATTGTTCGTACAGTTGTACCTGTTGGGCTGTTTAGTGAATACTTTAATAAGGACATAAAAGTGTTAAAATGATTCACATTCTTCAAGACAGAATTGAAATGATTATAATTTATGGAGAAGCTGGAAAGTGCGCACGAAGGATGGCATCTCTTTGTAACGAAAGACATCCAAATTGTAATGTAAGTCACCGGTATGTGGTCGATTTGGTTAATGAGTTTCACGAAACTGTTTCAGTGACAATTAAAAAAAGAAATAATCCAAGAGTACTGAATGAAGTATCTCACATTGAAGTTTTGGGAACATTTGCTGCAGAGCCCACGAGCTTCTAACGATTAGTATCAGGATTGACGGGAATGTCACGCGAGGCTGTAAGAAAAGCATTGAAAACGCATAAATTTCTTCCCTATAAAATGCAGATTCTTCAAAATTTCCAAGAGTATGATTATTATACAAGAATAGAGTTTTGTGAAATTATGTCTCGTCGAGTCAATATCATCCCTAATCTTCTGAAACATCTGTTTCAGCGACGAGTGTTCATTTTTTTTGAATGTAAATGTGAATAGACGAAATTGTCGCTATTGGAGTGAAGAAAACCGACATATTTTTTGGAAAGGGCATAAACAGCACTCACAAAAAGTTAATGTTTGGGCTGGTACTCTTGGAATTGCCATTATTGGTCTATTATTTCTATAAGAAAACTTGTCTGGCATCTGTACCTTGAAATACTTGAAGAGACTATCGATCTCCTTATAACTCACTCAAATGGATGCAGAGGGTAATGAACTTTTGCAGGAGGATCTGTTACATTTCCAGCATGACGGAGCGCCACCTCCTTATTTTCTTTTCGTCCGACAGTGGTTAAACCAGAGATTTTCAGATAGATGGATTGGCAGAAGGGGAGCAGTTGTCTGACCTTCGAGATAACCGGATTTAACATTTCTTTCTCCTTTAAAAGGAGTTAATACAATAAATGCATCTCAGAATAGCTAAATTCAGAAGGCTATTTTTCGGAAAATGCTCATCGAAAAATAATAAGTCAGGGTAGGTAGGTAGGTAGGTAGTTCTAAAGTGAGTGGGACTATTAGACCCTCCACCGCAACCCGCAAGGGTTTATTGTGGCTCACACCTATTCACACTCGACTAAATAAACCCAGCTTCTTAATAAAGCTGGGTTTATTTGGTGGAGTGTACACCTCTCGAGTATACACTTCGAAAACTCAATAACTTTGGTTTATCATTCCTTCAATGCAAATACTTCTAGTAAATCTTTAGCTGTTTCTATAGTTCCACAGAGACTCACTGTTTAAGAACTCTTTCACTCGGAGAACTGCGTTTATGTGAAATAAACTTCCGTAGAATGTTTTTCCAAGTGAATTTAATCCCCAGCGATTCAAACCCAATGTGAATCACTACTTTCGCACAGGCACCGAACTTAGAGCGTTTTTCTGTAGTGCTTGTGTTTTGGCCTTAAAAAACAAACTTCCAAATGATGTTGAGCCTTCAAAAACGTAAATTAGAAATTGCAATGGGTAAAACCAAAAAACATCCACATATTTCGACTACAGGATGCTTGGCGAAATGTTAGGAATATGCATGGAATTGATTAGGTTAATTTTACCATTCGCATTCGTGCGGATGGTAAAATGGACCTGATCAACGCTGTAAAAAACTGGGTAATGAAGCTTACACATTCAAATACTGAAATAGAATCATTTAAGGAGTTGAAAGTTATTTTGCTGGATATGTTGATTAAATTTATTAATATTCTCATTTCTAATTTTGTTGAATTTTTTCATATGTGATTTGTTACCTACCACTAAATTCTGACTAGACTGTCTCACTCGATAAATTAATTATCTCACTCTTGAGAAGCTTCAATTCATTTTAGATTTTAATATTCATTTATTGTTAATTTCAATATTACTCAATAGATTTCAATATTACTTCAAATAGATTCTTTCTGGAAATGCTTTCCATCTCTCAGTCGATAAATTGCCTCAACAAAATGACTTTAATCACCTCAATTTAGACAGATAATATTTCTGAATTTGTTCCCCTAGTTTGTAATCAATACAAAAGTTTTTATTTAAATTTGCTCTGGATTATATAAGAGACAGTTTCAATTTTCCTTGAAATAACATGGTGCCATTCACGTGCTTTGTTTCACCTATTAATTATCAAATTGCACAAATCATAATAATGCAGAGTACAATAGACTGCTGGTTGATACTGTTCCCGAGTACAGAGAACTAGAACCTCTGGGAGATGGAAATATTAGGAGCAGATAGTTGTTGATTCACAGATAAATCAAAAACATCTTCAGGTTCTGATGCAGGTGTTTTCAGTCGCAGACCCAGAACAGAAATATCAACCTGCCTAGGGACCTATGCCGCTGTATCTCAAGCGGAAATCTATGTAATTGAATTGTGTGCGGAGAGATTGTTAAAATCCAACCTCATACACAAATCTATAAAAATATTCTCCTACCGAGCAATGTCTAAATTTTTAGCAAATTGACAAAAACGACTCTCCTCAATAGAAAGACCTAACAAATTGTCTCCGGTCTGGATTCCTGGCCATACTGGCCTGGAAGGCAATGCAGCTGCTGACTTCCTGGCAAAAGAAGGTGCTGCAAGCACCTTCATCCGATCAGAAAATGTCATTGGCATCGCTTTAGGCTTTGCCAAACAAACATGGAACACCTGGATGCCAAAGTGATTTATGACTTATGGCAAAATCTTGGCTCACTCCGAGGCGTTCATTCACCCTTTGGAATCAAACAGTTGTTGGACTACAGTAGGGATGGACTACGATGTCTAACAGGCCTACTCACAGGTCACTGTCGTCTGAAGTATCATATGCATAGACTCGGAAGACAGTGTGTATCGCCTTTGTTTGAAAAATGATGAAACAGCAGAGTACATATTTGTGCCTGCCCCGCTGTGGTCCGAATCAGGTTTTCAGAGTTTGGCAGAGTCGCACTCTTACCATCTGACCTGAAAGATCACTCACCATATAAATTAATCGGCTTTGTTCAGAAGCTGAGTTTATTTGGTCGAGTGTGAATAGGTGTGACCCACAATAAACCTTTACGGGTTACGACGGTTATTTTTATTGTGTAAAAATAATTGAATAGGAAGCTTCGGATATGATGTAGATATAATTTCAAATATTTCAACTTTGTTTATATAATAATTTAATTTTCTCAATATAACAGTAAGTTATACCTTTCTAATCAATAATATCGTGTTTTTATCATATTTGATAAATTTGAAGCTTTTCCCTGATGATGATAATAAAACTTATCGAAATATTGGAATACTTTGAGTTATAAGACTGCACTTCCGTTATGCTGTTTAGCCAAAAAACGTCATACTCGTAGTTTTGTTCTTGACTGGTCGGCAAAGACTACCTTTAACTACCTTTTAGGTGAACAGCAGACGGAAAAGTACTCTTATAACACAAGATATTATAATATTTCGATAAAATTCATTAAGGAAAAGTGTTCAAGAGATTGACTGTGTCAAAAAGGATGACAAGTTAGTAAAATAAGTGAAGTCCCTAAGATAAAACAATAATTACATGAAGTAAAGAAACGTATTGAGAACATTCGAAAATATTCGAAGTTATAAACTCAACAGGTGAACGCATTATATTACTGTTTAGAAGAAAGACTAATAATGTAATAAAATATGTAAATCCATATTCGCCAATTTGTGCACACAACGCGGCTTTTCACTAAATTACAACATTCCGAACCAACTCTAAATTATTGATCTCTGTCGGAAATAATTGATGATCGGTTGAAATCCAAACAACGTTTATTAGCATATCGACCGAAAATGAAGCAAAAAGAGACGCCGATAAGTCATAAAAATTTATATACAAATTAACATTCACAAATCCGAGCGGAATATACCTGTTACATATTTTACAACCTCAGCAAGACATACGGTCGTGCGAGAAGCCTCGTTCGAAGCGCTTATCGAACTTTTGACGTATGTCGTCTATTGATCCTTCGAGAGTACCTCCTGTTGAGCGCTATCGTCACTTTGCTTAAATTATGTCCACAGCCTCTTTGCTCAGAGACGGATTTAGTGATTTTGAAAATCACGACTTCAATTATTCGCATCATATTCACTTAATCTCGAGTTGAGTTCTGATACATATTTTTCTCGACTCTTCATTGATCAATGATTAGTTTGTATGTACAGGGTGACAAGGACTAGTTGAATATATTTCAAAAAGTACCTACAGCGATTTGAAACCTTGAATTTTTTGACGAGTTGGAAGTTTCGTCCTCAAGAAACTTCTAGGACCGTCCAGATCATTCGAAAGTCTTCAAGAGCATTTCACCAAATACCATAACAGCTCAGAACATTCTGGTGGACAGTTCGGTATTAATCTGGAACGTTCGGGAACATCCCTCTATTTATTCTCCACCTATGAAGAAGGTTCCCGTTTTCATATGGAATATATAAAGGCTAGAATTTTTCCCCTCTAGAATGTTCTAGAGCAGTCTGGAACAATCGGAACACTCTGAAATGTCATGAATGTTCGGGAACAACTAAGATCATTATGTAACGATCAAAAGTTCAGAACATTGTAGAGTATTCGAGAGCGTTCTTTATAATTCCAGAACCTACTGAAACATTCTGTAATCTGCACGGATATGGTGTGATAACTCTGAAACCCCTATCCAAGCAGGTAGTTCTCGTTTCAACCTGGAGTGTATGCTTTCGAAAATATAGGGGCCGGAAATTTCGCCCTCTACAAATTTCTTGAACAGTTCAGAACATTGTAGAGTATTCGAGAGCGTTCTTTATAATTCCAGAACATACCGAAACATTCTGCAATGTTTTGAAAAAATCTGAGAAGTTCGAGAACCTCCCGGAACATCTCAGATCATTGTTTATCATTTCAAAAGAGTCTCGAATGCTGTGGAATATTCTGGAACATTGTAGAGCACTTTTCGTGTTGGGAAGGTATACTCACTGATAGAGTACATGGAGAAATACACGTCGACCTCCTAGAATTTGAAATCTATCCATTCATTCCGACTACCGTGTACCCATGTACGAAGCCGTGTACCTCACTGTTCATAACCATCAGTCGCAATTTAGAAATAGATAAGTACATATCTACCTCAAAAACACAAAACAAAAATACGACCTGGTTGTATCAAATCATCAAATCATCTAAAGAAACAATTTGTTCAGACTAGTCTCAACTTCCTACACTGTTGGTTAATGGGCTGATAACTATCAGAAAACAACTACTCCTCTGGTTAATACCACAAAGGGCGTTGGATTACATCTGACAGAACCAAGAGCGGTACATATCAGAAGTACACGACGGACTGTGGCTGCTCATCGTTTTGAAGTTCAACTCAGTACACCTCAAACCATTTTTGAAATGCTTGAGAATATTCACTTCATAATTTTCAATTTCATGTAATTTTCAACATTTTTACAAACATTCAACATCATCATTGAGTCACTATAAATGTGAACAATTTTCAGTTTTTATACTAAATGAAATATGGAATATGCAGTTTAGTGTATTTTTTGTGATTATTATTTTAATTCCCATGACAAAAAATTCCATTTTTCAACCTACAAATATTCATCAACATTGATTTTATTGTTTTTTTTTTAGTTTTTTGGTCGTCGCACACTTCAAGTTCTCTATAAAATTTATTACTTCAGCTCGTTATAGAATGATATTCGTGCTGAAAGTTGCGAGTTCTTTATTTCATCTTTGAGAGGATTGAGAATGAAAAAAACAGAAAAAGTTATCAATATCAAATTGAAAGATGAAGTTTTAATTGAAGCACAATTGAACAAATAATTGAATTAGATTCAAAGATTTAGTTGGATAGGGCCAAGTACGCCTCTGTTTCCATTGCGCTAGTTTTTTCTCATTTTATTCATCTGAACTCGTTCTGTTGACCAATAAGCTACTGTTATCCATTTCTTTCCGTCCTTTTTCATTGCGATACCACCGTCTCCTTCTTACATCGCTAATATCTGACTTTAGTTCATCTCACTCTTGACAGGTAAGGTCACTGAAGCATCTCATTCTCATTAAAATTGCTCTCTCCTTGGCTCACGTACAAAGGTCGGGAATTTTTTACTGATTCTTTGACCAATAATTTCATCCTGGGCAGGTACAGGTTGAAGCAGTAGCGGCTCGTGACTTCTGAAGAGGCCGCAAGGTATAATTTATGAAGTAATTGGTGACGGGTCTGGTAAATGAGATACTGTCATATTCATTCGGAGAGAAAGCATATTTTGATATCTCCGGAAAATCTAAACCGGTGGCAAAAATATCAAATAGATGATTTTTAGGGTAGAAGCCATTTTTGTGAAAATAAGATGTCAAAATATTATTATTTCCAATTACTTTCTCGTTTTCATCGTGAAAAAAAATCAAAGTGTTTATTATGTAGCTTCTGAGTGGTTCTTTGAAAAACGGAATATGCCAAAAATATTGAAAGTGACTTTTCGGAGAATAATACTGCTAAAATATGAGCGAGAAAAGAATGTATTTCAAATCACAATAGATTGTACGTTTAATAATACAAATTGGATTATTTTTCAATGCAGTAAAAACCTTAAAACACTATGATAGCGATGCCTAGGTGGCAAATTACGTTATATTCAAATTGGTGTGGCTTACAGTGATTTTAAAATGAAATAGTTCTCAAAAATTGCATTTCTAGGTGTATCGAGTTGAATATTGAAGCAATAGGTGAGCTCATGTCAAAAAATTCCAAGAAACGATTTTGAAGATAAGTACTAGGAAAAAATGAAAAAAAAATATATATGAAATTTTATCAAGACTCTACTGTAATACAAAGGAAGGTCTCGAAAAGAAACTAGGCATCATCAAAAATTACTTTCAACGGAATAGTTACTTCAAAGTGATGGTGGAACAGGCTTTAGCTAGAAGACAGCATCAGCTCCACAAGGAAGAGAAGCCGCCACAAACAGTGCTTGTACTTCCCTACATCAGAGGATTGTCGGAAAGGATAAGAAGGATTGAGTCCAACTATAACATCAGAACCTGTTTCAAATTTGGGAACATTAGTGCAAGTGTGGAGAATCATACGTTGGTGAAACTAAGTGGTCATTGAAAGTTCGCATTGCCGAGCACAAGAAACACACTCAGCGAGGAGAAACCAGCAAATCAGGAATAGCAGAGCATGTTTGGACTCATCAACATAATATCAAGTGGGCTCAAACTGAAATCATCCACAAGGAGAAACACTGGTTCAGAAGAAAATTCAAAGAAGTCGCATATATGTTGTCCAACAACACATTTAGCCAAGCTAGCGTGAAGATACGCAACATATGAAAACCTCTAATGAAGCGGAACACGACCAACTCCTATCAAACGGTCAATTTCCGAAGCGGAGAGAGGGAAGAGAGGATAGGTGAAAGCACTCGAATGATCTATAAATAGTCAGATCTCTGAGGAATAAGTCCAGTCCTCCGTTGAAATATGAACAATCTTTCCATCCATCTCACCCCAGCCAGGTAGGGGTACACCGTCAAGGGTGGCACTGATCTCTGAGGACATTCATGTCGCCATCCCACCATCAGTCATGACCCATTTGTCCCTCTGACAAACATCAGTTGAAAGCGTAAGGGAGCCAGGCTCTAACCTGAACGAAACCAAGACGATTTTCCACCCGAAGACGATTGTGAATACTAACAATCGAAACGCAGTGAAGTAACTTTGGAATCTTAAAATTTTTAATTTTCATTTCTTGTTAATTTTTTTAATTTTCATCTAGTGTTAATAGTTCTTTTATTATTTTTTGGTTGTTGGTTGTCTTTTATTTCATTGTAATTTCAGTTTTTTTGCTTAATATAATTGTAATTTTTTAGCTGACCTTTTTAATTTTTTTCAAAGATTATTTCAGGGATTTCTAATCAATTTATATCATATTAGACAATGGAAGTCCGAACTAATGAAATAGTCCATGAATACTTTGCCGTCTCCAAATGTTTATTCCTGCGTTGAATACTCTACATTTGCCCGAGCTCTCGCTAATGTTTATTAGATTTATCGATGATTGTAATGAATAAAACATAATAAATAAATATATATGAAAGATAATGAGGGATAAAACAGTTGCTATTCGACGCTTTTTTGAATTTTCAATTTTGAAAGAATTCGACAAGAGAATGTCAATTTTGTGACAACATTTCATTGATGAAAAATATCACTAATATGGAACACTCTCATCCTCAGGGATATATTTCAAAGTTTTGGGTGAAAGAAAAAGATACTTGTTTGATCACCCCATCAGCACCATTTTGGATTACATTACGAAAAAAGCTTTCGTTTCTCAAATTTCTGTTTGATGATGGAGAAGTAGAAAGCCAAAAAGTGCCTTCCCCAAAACTCGAATCTTTCACAAAAATATTCTTCCTTGAACTAAATTAACTTTTCTTCGATATACCTGATTTTTCTTCGTTTCTTTGGCAACTCCTCACTTTTTGTGAAATTGTTCCTAGATATGGGAATGTATAAATTAACAACATTTTTGGATTTTCTCAATCTATCTAGATTTCAATATTTGCCGCATTTGCAGACGAAATGTCTGGCAAAAAAGCTACAGAACACTGCTCATAAAATCGATAAGAGCAAATAATAGGTTGTGAAAGCCTACACATATATCGAAAGATTAGACAGTCGAAAAGTCTTTTTCTTAAAAAATATTTTCTACTACAATTATTACCTTTTCATAAATATGAAAGTCAACTTTCTAATTTATTTTCACAATCGCCGCCACTGAAGAAGAGTGCCTTTTTTCCGATTTTATATACGAGTGTATAATGAATCATGATAAGCGGTTTTAGATATCGAGATTCGTAGTGTACCAGCTACACGGCTTGTACTTTTTATGTGTTATTTCATTCATAATTCCATAAGAAATGAAAGGGGTTGGGTTTGATAAGCTGACTGACATACTATCGGCTTCGAAGGCCAATAGTAAAAGGAAGCAATGGAAAAGAAATGGATTAATAATGGTTACAGTTTATTCACGAAGTCTTCCAAAAATATGTAATGTTTCCAACATTAAATGATTTGATTTTCAATGAAACTATTTTGGATTAGGGGTTGAGTGAATGATAAAAAGGGTTTTGGATTCCCTATCCATTGTTACACTGCTTTAGAAAGTCCCTTCGGTCACACGACTCGAGTCGTTTGAACTTTTTTTTGTGCAAATAAAAACGAAGTGCACTCCAGTCCACCTGACTCATTGGAAGACCTGCGAAGATAAATCATTAATGTATGTCGAGAAGTGCCATCAAAAATGCTCCAAGCAAGGGTTTGAAGCTAACTTGTATTATTGTATGGAGAGTGACAGACAGTATTTCCAGCATTCACTCGATTATTATGTAGGGTTTTTGATACAACTATTTAGTTTAGCAACATTTTATTTCTGTATTGATTTTTATTTTTGAATTATAAATTCTTGTTAGTAAATTATTTTTTCATAACTCTGTTATCGAGCAGTCGTCCAAAATATCCATCTGCTTGGGTTTTTATGTTAATTCTTTTATTTTTAATAATACTTATCATTTTCGTATTTTCTCATCGCATATCATTGGAATGCTCTCTTCTCTCGAAACGAAAAAACAGATGAATATTTAGAACGAAACCATTTGGGATGTTTCGAGTAGGTACTCATGGTTAACACTTTTATGGATTAAAACAAGGGCCCAAGTGGTTGACCCTTCTTGAATATATTTATGACCCCGACCATATTGTCAGGGATGATTATTAGAAAGTGACTTCGAACACATTTTTAACCGAGGCATTCATTCAAGCTGTTCTGGGATTTCGGCCGGGAACTAATCCTAATTCTGATTCTCCTCGCCACGAGGTTACACTGTTATTTTCTGTTTGTTCATTTGTTGGTGTTATTAATGAATTTTATTATTTGTAATCCCGACAATTACAATGAGTTTCAGAGTAAAATCTATAAATATTTCAAACTACCAAACTTATAGTATACTGAAATATTTTTTAGTGACTGACCCTCATTTCCTCATAGGGGGTGATATCTCCATTTGGAGGGTAGAAGTTTTTGCAGTGGTTTTTGGGTAAAAATCTATCAGAAAGTGTTATTTCTCCAACAGTTATGCGTTTTAGTATATTTTCAATAAATCTTTCAACTCTTCTGTGGGCTGGGTTGGGAGAGTATACTTGGAAGTCACAGTGCCCTCGTTAGAAACAATCTAATTATTTCGGGCGACATAGTTTCCTACCCAATTGAACTACTAATACCTATAAAGTGATGAAAGAGAAGTATATTTTGCAGAAGACCAAATGTTTCTTCTATTTGGCCAACAAATAGGGGATTTTCTATCCATTTATTGCGACAAATTTCTTTGATTCCCCGAATTTGGTATTGTATTCTTGGCTTTCCAGAATGACATCTTCTTCTTCCAGTCACTGATGATCTGTTGGCATTGTCTTACAGACTTTTTTTTCATTATCTGGTTCTTATTCATGTTGCAAAGCTCGCCTCGTTTGCCGTACTTTTTCACGTCGAGGCGATAGTTGACCCAAAACTCCTATGGAACTTCTGAAGTGTGCCTGTGGTGCGAACAGCTGGTGCACTTCCATTATCTCGTTAAGAGAATCTTTCACTAACGATGGTGAAGGACATCGTGGTGGAACTGAGTCCAGCAAGTCTGGGCAATTGCACCATGCTTGCATATTCGCTGCCAAACAGGTGAATCTTCTCCTATATTCATATCAGTTTTAGATCATCATCTTTCTTTTGGCTTTCTCTTAACTCATATACTGTCCGTGGGTCTGGTCTTTATGAACTCGATATTACAGTTGCATGTATCGGTTACCGATTTCTTGTTCTTCAAGGTAGCAGGTTCTGCACTTCTTCTTCTGATACCAGTATCCAATTTGAACACCGTCAATCTACAAAACATATACATTCTACTGTCCAATTATCATGAAAGGATGTCAGCAACCCCGCTTTTCGAGGTTGGTAATCTGTTCCTTCTCTCTATGTTGCGACCTGTGCTTTCTCTCCGATATTAGTGATTATTTGTTTCTCCTCGCATCAGTGTCGTTTCTTGTGGTTTGCTTCATTCTAGAAGCAATTCGTTTTTTTTCCAATTCAGTTGATTTTTTCTTCGAATATCTTGGGACATTACGAAAATTTACTATGTCGCGGAAGGCCTTTACTAGTATACCAATCTGCTATACAAAATTTTTCTTAACTATTGTTGTCCATGCTGACACTTTATCGTAATCGTACTCTGAGTATGTACATGCCTGAGGAAGCTATTGTACATATATGTTTGAAATATATGTTTAAAATATGTTTAAAGTATGCTTAAAATATGTTTTTCCGTTAACCAGCTATCGCACCCCTACGAACGATAACCCTTAGAAGTCGACACTTGTGCGAGCTAAGGACTAACGAGGTTTTACCTCAACGGATAGTGAAAATCCCACAATATAAAGTGTTACTTGATTAAGGTATAAATTTTCATCAAGTTACGGCCAATTCTATCACATACCTAAAATTACTTTTGATTTAAATTCATCGAAGATTACTTTTGGAATTCTGGATTCATTACAGAAGAATAATTGAAACATTGGTGGGAATAACCTGTGAATTCGTATTGCCCGGCACTCATCACTTTCACCTATCTCTAGTAAATTTTCGACGGATAGTTGACCACTTTCATTACGATGAAAGTGTATAACATAGTTCAAGAGCAAAAAATGCGTGGAAAGTCCTCCTCAATACATTACATCGTAGTTTCTGTGCAAAAGACTAACTTCATTACATTGTACCACTGCAGATCCTCATGGAAATCATCAATTGCACAGAGTGACATTCAAAATCATTCCATGGGACCCAATTTCGAGTCGTCACCTTGTGACCATGTGCAATTTCATTGTACAAGTGCAATTTCATTCAAGTGACATGAACGACTTTGCCGTTTGAAGTGTAGCAATATTTAAACATTTTCAATGTGAAGAATCATGCATGGTATGCAGATACGTAGTCATAATCTTCATCACGGTAAATCGAAAAGCCATCATCAAAAAATATACAACTTCGAGAGAAACTTCTCCTGTTAGAACTTTTCTGAAGGCGGCAGCCTACTACGAGTATAAGGTGAATTTCTAGGAAGAGACCGAGTAAATAGTTATTGGTAAACTTTTCCCAAAACGTAAATACAGATAAAAACAAATCAATGCCAACACTTGCAATTATTGATATTCAGCTTCAATTATTAAAGAGCTTCCTATAAGAAAATTCAGAGATACTTTTCGTAATCGATGTGACCTTATCTTCCCATGACAACCCATGCTGCTACAAGTCAGATAATCCAATGTGACAAGTCATGAATTTTCTCACCATACTATCTAGAATGGAAGCCTGACTAGCTGATTTACATTCCCATTAAAGAAAGGAGCCCACATAAATTTCTGATATCTATCAGAAAACATTCGATTATTAGTCGTTATCAATTGATTCCCAGAGCACGTTCTGAAAATTTTTGAATAAATAAATATTTAAACGCACACTTTTCGGCAACTTTACATTTTACTGAAATGTCGTGGGAACGGCCATATTCGGGTTATTAATTAAAATATGTTGAATTGATAGAAATGGAAATTTTTGTTTTTAGATCTGATCTTCAATCTATATTCGTAACAGATTTCATGAGAACCAGTTTTTGAATGAATTGACGATCAAGGAATTAATAAAAGCACACATTCTCCTGATCATGTTTTACGCGCATCATGCCGTAAATTAACCTTGATTTGATGGTTCCTAGGTTTAACAGTTCATTAGAAATTTCTATATTCTCGCAGGAATTTGTTATAGAATAACAGTGTATTAAAACAAGGATAAAAATAAAATAAATACAACAATAAAAATCAATTGGCGCTCCGGGGCGGGGAAAAACCTGCAGCACCACATCATCTGAAGATCTTGATCTATTTTCAGAATAATCATAACTTATGTTCAGAGTTTAAAAACTTGTAACTCGCCTTAAAGTTGTATTACAAACAAAAATATGGATACAAAAAGATACATAAATTGATCACATAAAATCATACCTTCATATACTATCACTCTCATTTTTTGTTCGTGAACTGAAAAATGTTTTTCTATTTGTTTGATTTCGTAAGTTACCTGTGGAAAAATCAATTCAAACGATTCAACTCAATCAAAACTATGGTCAATTTATCATTCAATACCATTCAGACTTTTGAACAATTTTTGAATACTATTTCATGAAAATGATTGATAATGCAGGAAATTGGTGCATTAGTGAATTCTACGATCTCTTTCCATAAATGAGTTTCATATGATATTTAATGCGAATTAGAGTGTGTTTGGAAAATAGTTGAACCTGAAGATATTTCAATTTTATTCAGTCAAAACATTTTTTAACAACTTCACATCATTTATAAACTATATACTTGTGATGTACTGTTTCGAACCTTTGGTGTAGTAATGAATACTA
>WOGO01000025.1:0-40156 GCA_015342085.1 Leptinotarsa defecta
TAAAAAAAAAACACAAGCTCATGAAGAAGTGATTAAGTGATTCTTCAATTATTTTGAGGAGTGTAGTTTTCATTCCCACAAAAGAAGTCGAAGTGTGGCATGTTTCTGAATATGTATCCATCATCAAAGAATTTTTGGTAGACTCAATACTATATTTTTACATGTTTTATTCGGTATTGAACCCATTGAAGAGCATTCAACTAAAAATACAAGCATTAGAATTACTCTATGGTGACTCAAACACGCGAGTAAATCCTCGAAAGTACTTCAAGATGATCTTTAGGTATGAATACTGCTTATGTAGTTGTGGGATTTCAATTTGTTTTCAAATGCATTCCTAATCTGGTATAAATCCCAACATGTGCGAAGACCATATGGTGGAAGTCTTAACAATGTAAGCCAAGATTGAATCCAGGAAACAACGGATAGTAACACACCGAAAGAGATTAACTCTTGTTTAGTAAAGATGGCGTCGTTGAACACCTGCCGAAATGGATTAAAATTTTGTTTATGTGAGTTTACTCATTCCAAGTCAATAAACTCATCATTCCACGACTTCAAGTGTTCTATTTTCATGCCTACACTTGCTACTTACAACGAAATTCCGGCATAACCGATTTGTTTGCGAAACCTTCCTGGATATTTTGCAATGTGCGAATGATTGAGCCTTCAAATATGTTTCAAAATTTAATAAAAATATTACTCATTTGAGATATTTGATTACTTTTTATTGACTTCAATGGTCTGCTAGATACAATGTATTTCAATTAAAACGAGCCACCCTCGGTGAATCATTTGACGTTGAAACTTTACTTTTCAGCAGGACGTCAAAATTTTATAACTCTGAAAATACCATGATGTTGGGAAAAAACTCCAGTAATATTCATTAACCTTGAAATGTCAATGTTGTCATAAACTTTCAAAGCAAGAACAACGGCAAATTTTCTATTTGGACGAAGTATGACACTCACAACACAGTTACGAAAGGGTGGACTGATGGTTCGAGATTGTGTACACCTAACAGGCCTGCAAACAAAGGATCGCGACTAATCATTGTGCATTGCGGAGGAAGTAAAGGATGGGTTCCGAATTCTTTGAAATTATGTGAAAAAAACTTCAGGACTGCAATGTTGACTCTCATAAGAACATGAAAGCTAATATTTTCGAGGAATGGTTTGAAAACATATTGATCCCAAATTTGGATGCGAATAGGGTAATAGTACCGTATAAAAATTTGAGGAAAGATGAAATGAAAAGTTTTTTAATAGATAACAATTTGTATTTTGAAGATTAGTTTACAAAAAAACCACTACTTGAAGTTTTACAGACAAAAACATTTGAGAGTATTGCTGAAAAGTATGGACACACCATACTGAGAATTCCCCCCTATTTTTGTGTTTTCAATCCCATCGAGTTGATTTGGGGAAAATTGAAATAAAGCATCAGGCGTAGAAACAATTTTCCAAAATTTGATAAGAAGGTAATAGAGCTAATTAAAAAAGTATTACTGAAGAAGACTGGCAGAAAAGGATTGAAAAAGTAATTGGAGATTGGACACTTCCATATTAATGGTGGAAATAAATTCATTATTGATTTAAATAACGACAGGGATAGCGAAACAGAGAATATGGAAGAGGAATTATCAGAAGCTTTCGAAGAAAGTTAGCGAAGTGTTTTTGAAGCGATCGATTGTATATACATGTGAGTACCTCAGCAGTATTCAGAAGTATTTTCAATTATCACCCTGTTATGTGAATCTGTACTTTCTCACACACCTATATAAATGAAATATTTGTTATATATTATATCTTATATATTCAGAAATGATTATTGAATAAAGAAATTAGTTAGCTCCCTAACTATATTAACTATATTATTAAAGGAGAACTGTTGGAAGGTAGGTTGCACTATATCGTTTACTCGAACTCAAAAATCTTTGAAATTGTACTAAAAAATAGATTATTAAATATTTTGAAAAAAAGAACTTATTAAGCAATGCTCAATTTGGTTACAGACAGAGATCTACTATCGGTGCAATCTGCGAAATGTATAAAAATATTCTAGAAGCTTTTAAGGAGCGTGAATTGTGCTGTGCGAAATTTTATGATATGTCCAAAGCGTTTGATACGGTGGACCACGGTGTATTATTACAAAAATTTGAATATTATGGGATCAGAGGAAAAGCTCTAAATCCATTTACATCCTACCTCGCAGGTCGCCAGCAACGTGTTAAATTCAACAGCGACATATCAAAACCGTTGAAAGTCAATTATGGAGTACCACAGGGTTCAGTCCTGGGTCCCGTATTATTTATTATTTACAATAATGATATGACTTTCAACGTAATGAATGTGTCTCCTATAATGTACGCTGATGATACAACTTTCTTGTTGAGTGACACTACGCCTCACAATCTACACTCTAACGCTAATGCATCTGAAATCTTTTTAGCAAACTGGTCTAGAAGCAATTATCTCACTATAAATGATGATATAACCAAAACGTTAGATTTCTCAACTAAGAATAATATAAAAAATAATGAACCAGTTAAGCTTCTCGTACTCATTGGACTCATCTCTGAATTTTTTTTCGCATATTCACAAATTATCAAATCGACTATCCACGTATATACATATACATGATAAGACAACTTAGCAACATAATAACAACGGATTGTTTAAGAGTAGCTTATTTCGCCATTTTTCACAGCATAATGACTTATGGACTAATAGTTTGGGGTTCATCATGTCATCTAGATATAATATTTAAACTACAAAAAAAAGTAGTAAGAGGCTAAATACGACGATCATTGTAAACCTCTTTTCAAAAATCTCCGTATATTAACTCTGCGATCTTGCTCTTATATGAATGTCTGTGTTATGTTAAAAATTAAATAGGTGAAAATAAATTGACTAAGCAGGAGGACTTTCACTACCATGATACCAGGGTCAAAACAAATGTAAGGCTACCGAAATATAGAATAGGTAAATCGCAAAATTCTTATATATTTTAGATCTTTGAAAATGTTTTAACGTGTTACCATATGAGTTTCAGACTTTAGACATGAGTATGAACACTTTCAAAGTGAAAATTAGGAATATTCTTTTACAGAATAGAAACATAGAAATTTTCATTTTTCTTTTTATTACAGAATGCCTTTTACACATTCGAAGAATATTTCAATTATTTCGACTCATCAACAAATTTGTTGCGTGTCTAATAATAGATATATTTTTATTCAACAATATTTATGTATTTATTTGACTGTATTGTGTTACATTGATTTTAATTTATATACTATTTACCTCATTGACGTATGCGAAAACTATTTATGTATACATTGCACGAATAAATTCTATTCTATATCAAGGAGGTTACACACACCGCCATCTGCCCGCGAATAGATCAAGTAATAATGTCGATAATTCTGTCAAGTACAGATCCCGAGCATTGAAACGGGAATAAGTATGAAATGAAAAGGAAAGTTACAAACAACCAAACAAACATACATACAGGTGAAGCTAATAAAAGCGTATCAATTAATAATGACAATAAGTAAATTTTATATCATTTTTCATAAGTTTGAATTAATGAATTTTATTGATCCGAAATCGTAACATGGAATTTGTTTTAGTGAGTTTCAAAAATAAAAGTTATTCTTCTTTGAAAGGTTAGGTTGTGCAGAGCTAAAGCCACATAGTTTTCATTAGTTTGTCAACTGATATCGGATGCCCAAATTGACGACGCGTGTGTATTCTTTCATTGTCCCTTCTACAGTTGATGTTTTTTCTTGTTGGGGAATCATATGAAACTCATTATATCACAAATTAACATATTGAATCCAAAATGCGGTCAAATTACAACTCGGTATAAAAAACAGTATTGAAGCTGCGTTTTTTTGCTACGATTCCAATACCGGAATGATTATTTTGCTACGTTTCATTCCATTTCAATCAATTGAATATTTGGGAAGGGGTAGTGGGAAAACTCGAAATCGAAGATTTGTCGAAATAATTTCCAAAAATGTTATTACTGTGTTATTATATTCAGTGTAAAAAATAAATCTTTAAATTTTTTTATTACATTGTAAAAGTGAGAAATCAGCTGTATTTCAAAAAAATACGAAATATTATTGAACGTTAATGATACCCTACACAATTCAAATTTAAAGGGATATATCTTTAGAAGAGATTCTCCTTAATACAAAAAATATGTATAACTGCCGAAGGAAGGAAGGAAGGAAGTAATTAAGTTGAAAAGATATGTAAATGATGCATAGAAGTTACTTCCAGATACAAACTGAAAAAAAATAACCTCCCAAAACAACTACTTCCATGTGAACTATACATTAATCATTTTTTACTGTTCAGTTTGTACAACAAATATTCGTTATGGAATCAAATATCATTCATAGGAACACTATACACATTATAATATATGAAAGAGTTACGTTGAAAAATTTCACTTACATACAAAATTATCAAATTTTTCCAATGGCACGTAGTAGGATTAGATTGCGTCTAAACACTCTAAACACATTATTACGCCACAGTGCCACAATTGAAAATGTGTTTTAACTTTAAGTTTGTTCTGTTTCTTTAAACTTTATAACTTTAGAATACTGTGGGAGTAAATTCAAAATGACAAAGATGAAGTTTTTCTCATGGTAGTTTCCATTTGTTAGACTTTTAGAAGAGAGGTTAATAATTATCCTCACTACAAGTGATTTTTCTGATGAAAAATAGTAATTTATGAAAAATACTGATGAACACACGAAAACAATTTCTTGAATCAGTTTGGCAATCGTTTATGAAACCCCAGTATATAAATGCAAAACAAGTTTCCATTTTTTATTTTTACCATTGTGTCAGAAAACAAGATCAACTCTCAAAGATTTAGTGCAACTGTTACCTCTCGTTAAGGGGTCAGGAGATCGGCCTACTTACGCCTTTTATCGCCTAGAAGATTAGAAAAGTCGGTATGTAAATGGTTTATCACATTACGCAAGGTGTGAGATGGGTCCCAGGTAAGAATCTGCGATATTTGTCACAACAATGCCATTACAAGTAGCTTTACAATAGATCTAGCACTTGATTAGGGCTGAAGGATAATAGGAAATGGACCACTCCGACCAAAACAAAGTAATGGATACCTCGACGGTACAGTAGGCAAGAAAAATACGATGGTGTTGAGATTAGAAAGGTATGAATGATAATGACAAAACGCTGTTTTTTGTCGTATAAGAACTGAAAGAAGTTTTTGATTCGGTTTTACAGACTGTATAACCTTCAGAGTATGCTCTTTTTTTGTTTTTTCAATGACAAAACACAAGCACTACAGGAAAATCCTTAAGGCGCTCTAAGAGCGGTGACTGTGCAAAAGTAGTGATTCACATTTGGATTTGAATCGCTGGAGATTTATTCCACATAAACGCAGTCCTCTAAATGAAAGAGTTCTTAAACAGTGAAATTCGAGGTGTACTGAGTTGAACCTCAAAACAAACTTATCGAAGCAGAAAGCGGAATTGTCTGAGCTGACATTATTATTATAGGTGAAAGTATTCGAGAGATATCCATCGATAGCCACTAGCAGGGAACGTTTTTCAGGAAGCTGAAGAGCCAAACACAAAAATGATCCGACAAGTCATAGCATCGAAGTTTGGTCTGATAAGATTCAATTCGAACATGGCTGTTTTTTTATCTTGCTTGATTACCGTTATGAAATATTCAGAAGTTTTTTCGCAATTTGTCATACATTTCGATTATGAAACCTGGAAATTGTTATCTCTCTCTGGTTAGATAGGGATATCAAAAGAAAGCTACACGTACACGTTATGTTTCAATTATCGAAAACTTTTATCAATTTAATCAATTTTGTTGAATGATTAAATTCATGTTTTATTCAATAATGTTATCTAAGTGAATGTAATTTCCGGCATGAAGTAAAACATTCTTTGTGACACCGAAATGATAAAACTGTTTCAACTGTTTCTGTTGTTTTCAACTTTTTCAGAAACGTTTCAACCTATGTAATGTTCACTTTGTTAATTTGTTTACTGTCATTCAAGTTTGGAATGTCACAAGCTAGCGACATTATTGATCTATAAACAAGGACATTTCCACTGAATGGTATTTTCATTACGTAAAGTACTCCTAAGAATCTCTACTACTAAATAAATACCCAATTTGGTCAAACAGAATTCAGCGTCCTTAAAAATTGTTGAAAGTGATGTAATCGATAGTAAATACATAATTGATTCAGTTAGATATAATAAAACTTGACACATGCTTACTCGATAGGAAGAGATGGAGGATATACCTACCCGAAAAAATATCATAAGAGGAAGTTTTGTGAAACTAATGAATAAAGAAACACTCTGTACTTATGGTAGTTTTCTTCTTCGATACAATTCATGATGAAAAACATTCTAATCTATACTATACTCAAAGTAAGCTCTGAAAAATTCTCCCTGAATATTTCTCGGGAAGAATTTAAACTAATACTTACATTTCTTTCAATTTTCAAGTAAATTTGCAATTTCATGAATTCCAAGTATATCGAAATGGTTGTCAAGTTTTCAGATTATATATTTTTTAGGTAGGTCAATTTCTATTAATCATTCAGTACAAATCATCTCAACATTCAACAGTCACATAACTTGATAGGTACAATTGGAACCTCAAGCGTAAATAATCTAATGAATACAGTTTTCCCACATCTGGGGGTTCAGTTGTGGGGTGGAAAAAGTGTTTTCATTAGAACCAGAACAAGTAATTTTGCGAATTTCTCTTAAGTCATTTTCAATCCAGACCACCTGTCAAAATATCTTGAAGTTCAGAAAAGATTTTGAGTCAGGGGCATCCATAAGTGTATGATATAAATCATGCATCATGTACATTATCGTTATAAATTTGATAACCTTTCCCATACATTCAAACTCCTAAAAGAACAGTTACGAGCTCTTTATCAAAAACATAATTAATGTTTTCCTAAGCCCCAAAAAAGGATTAATGTCCATTGTCGGTTCCCATGGGGTCAATTCCAGCACCGAAAAAATTAAACAGCAATTTCCTAGATATCGTGAAGGACAAGTTACAGGATAAGAATGCGACCTCACGGACGCAGAGGTGAAAGAAATCCCGTATGCTAGAGCGAGAGGAAGACAAAAATAGCGCCGGTAAATCGTCATTAGTTGGAGCGTCTTTGTTCGAAGGGTAGTAAATAAACAACACACCCCATAGCATGTGGAAGAGCCCTAACAATCGAACAGGTTTTAAATCCACCGTAGATGTCCGGTCCATCCCTCGATGTCCGGCCTGACCTCGCGACCTTCTTGCCCATTAATCATATCTATTATACCGGACGGGGTCACTCTTCTACTGCGGACCAGCTACGGCAACCCTTTGCCCACCCTTCCGGCCAAGGGCGCTACCCCTTTGGTCCGCTGCAGGATTCCAGATTATGTCGTTACTTAGGCTGACCGTTGGTTAGTCGATCTTTTCGATCAAAAGATATACCTACGTGAGAACTTCGGGTTACTTCTTTCGGTGGGACGGTGTCACGTGAATTGTCTTGCAATTTGCATACTCATTCACCACCACGAATATGTTTTGATTTATTTGATCGTCCTACAGTTCGCAATTTTTTCTTCCCCGTCGAGCCGGTAGTGTATATAGGCCCAGTTTGTTCACGAACGAATTTTTACGATTCAAATTTGCATATTTTCGGGTGCGATTGTCAAAACAAATGTGCGCCGACCGTTGGCCGTCAGCTGATTTTTGCGGATCGACGTGAATTGACAAATTGATTTTTATTAATAATAATAATAATAATTCATTTATTTCGCTTGTTAAAAAGTACATAACAGTGGATAATTCTACCAGTACAATAACAAGGAAAACGTCATAAGACTTTGTACTTTTCATTACATATATTCAAACTCAAGTATTTATCTAAATATTTTAAAAAAATTGAGATAAAAAATTCATTTCAATCCAATTTTATTGTTCCTTGAGACTACACCTACACAGTTTATGTTAAGGCAAATTCGTTACGTTTCAATAGAAAAATATTGTCTTTACAGTAAGAAAAAAGTTATTCGAAAGACCTTTATGTTTTTTATATGTTTTATTTTGAATTGAAAGGGTTAAATTTTTAGGAGTGATCAATTTTTGGTAAAGACAGTTTTTGGCTTTCTACTACTCAATTTCGATATTTAGTATATTGTGTAGGAATCCTGTGAATGATATCTCATTCGATTCCATAACGAATGTTTTGGAATAAAAACTTCTTTTTTTTGGAGCATTCCCACATTTTTTTTAAATGGCAAACAATTGTAAATATGTCATGAAGTATGGATTTTTTCCCAAAATCCTAAAAGCGGAAAGTTAAAAAATATATTTTTTTGTTATGATCAATAGAAGTTTTATGTTTGATCAATTTGATCGGGCTAATTCATATTTTCATGAATTAGTGAGCCCAAGACATTTTGTGTTAGTCTTTGTATACTTAGCATCAGATTGAATAAGTGTTTGTGGAGATAAAATCATGAAGTGTAGTCTATGAAAAAATCATTGTTGTGTTTAGATCATTATCTGGGTTATATGAACTTTTTTATATTGTGTTTGTGAAGCACGTCAGGCCATACTAACACGGCCAGTGTTGCCAGGTAATTATTATGCTTAGCAGTATTTTTTGAGTCGGAAAAACAGTAATAATAATTATTATTATAAAAAGTAAACTCTCAGACAATAAAACAGCTCGAGAGCCAAAACAGGAGATTTACTGCAAAAATAGTGAAACGCTTCTTTCGTGCGATTTTTTCTTCATCTGCAGTGGATTGATTTGCAATATTTAGCAGTATAAATGCATTTTGGCTTCAATGTTAAAGATTCAATCGTCTGGCTCGCGACATTGTAAATAACATTGTGATAGATATTGCTAACTTGTCAGTTGTCTTTGCACACACCATGTCAACTGTCATAACCTAACTTAATGATTGATATTTGATAAAAACTGTGGATGTCGCCTTTATGAACAAATAGCTTTCAATCCAACAGACAACAGAGGCCTAGAATGGATCTTTGGAGAACATCGCGAAAGTAACATAAATGTATTTTTATTTCACTATGATATAATATTACTTTTATTTCAACTTGAGCTAACTATGGAATTTGTTAAAAAAATTGTGATGCACAATCTTGCTGATTTCTATGAATAAATGCAAAATATTGCAACGTTATAATCGTCATCGAGTATCCAAATGACCGACGACCTAAAAACCGGTTAGAAGTAAAGTTATCAACGACTCACTGTTCGGTTATTTTAATGTATATTTTCGTAAATATGCCACTTGAAATTAGTTCAGTGAAATACTCACGGTCATACGGATTGCTAATAATAATCCAGGAGAACGTGAACGCCACAAAACTTTATCAACTCCAGAAATTTATACGCGGGTGTTCCGCAAGATGCACATGTCAGCCCCTAATGCATATAACTTAAATGGCAATATTTTCTTTCCCTTTCTGCAGCTCTAGAATTCAGACTTGATTGATTTTAGTATTGAAAGAAATTCTTCCTTTGAAGTGTTTCCCCGCTTTGTTCCAGGTTCCTTGCCTCCTAGCCCAGCCGATTCAGGCGTGTCGGACGTAGACAGTTCCTCAAGTGGCCACACATCGGACGACCTAAAGGCCAGGCTACAACCAAACATCCATTCACCAGTAGGCAATTTATTCCCCAGACATCCTCTCTCCTGGACCACGCACCATGGACAGAGGCCTCCTAACCACATGTCCCAACAGTTTTACCAACCTTTTCCGACCAGTAAGTATTGAAATACTATACTTTTTCTCTGGCTTCTGGAGGTATTAGTTTGAGGGTTGTTGATTGAAGTCATTATACGTATTCAAAAAATGTACTTTCCACAATAGTTTGTAATCAAATCACTAACCCACGCATCGAAAAAATAGGATACTGAAAAAGGTATATACCTACTTATTCCGAAACAGTAACTTGAACTTCGTATATAGGTGAAAATTACAATAAAATATTTTTTGGTCTTATAGCTGCTCAGTATTCCGTTTATTGACTATGATTATGAAATTAAACTCCTCAAACGTCATGTATACCGGGTGTCTCTGAGAACAAGTTGACCTCATGTCTAAAAAACAAGATCGAAAAACAAAATCTAAATAAGGAAAGACACAAAAGACCTAGAGTCTCTCAAAATCTGCTGATCACAGATTTCATGCGAAGGTTAAAATTTGTATTCGTCATAGTCGTTGTTCAAAACGCATTTCAATTTGGTGAAAACTGTGAAATATTTGGATTTGTACTTGAAAATGGTACTGAAGATTTCTTGGATGATCTACCAATATCAGTTTGAAATGATTATTATGTCCAGCAAGAAAGTATCCACAGATCAATCAGGTGTTCGAAAACTTTTGAAAAATGTCGAATCATAAAGTTTGGTGTTACAAAATTATTCTATTTCTCTTGCCTCAAAAACCTGGGAGTTAGGAATCTTTTTTCAGGCTCATTTGGTATTTACATATTCATAGTGGCAATAATAATACTAACAAGTAAGGTCAAATTCCTATTCAATTAACTGAAGGCATGTTTACCAATGATATTTATTGTTTTATAACTAAGCAACAGCAATAGAGACTAGAACAGAGATTTACCACCATTAAATTGGTTTATATTTATTTATATTTTCCGTATTATGTATATTATGTGTTCCAGAAAGTCAAATCGGATCAAAGTCAAACAGAAGCGGCTACTGTTTTATTTTCGTCCCACATAAAAATTTTAAAATAATTTACATCATGACGGGCTACATTTCCCCATCAGAACGCATTTATTTTTCGGTAAGCCAACTGCGCTTTTTTTATTTTTAAAA
The DNA here is from genome assembly GCA_015342085.1 of Leptinotarsa defecta. Taxonomy (NCBI): domain Eukaryota; kingdom Metazoa; phylum Arthropoda; class Insecta; order Coleoptera; family Chrysomelidae; genus Leptinotarsa; species Leptinotarsa defecta. The sequence goes on from WOGO01000025.1 coordinate 10,904, forward strand.
CGAGCTCTCCGCCGTCCCAAATTTATTTCCCCGATTTGCCTATTTTGTGGTTTTGGCAAAGCAATACTTCTCAAGTTAAGGCAGGTCAAGTTGGCAGAAAAAACACCGTCTGATTGTGTGCTATGTCGCCAATTCATGTGGAGGAGATTGCGAAATTAAAATATTGAGTCGATAAAAATGATTAGCAAATCCTTGATGCAAAAAAAACGTTCGATAAGGTTTCAAGGGTCAGGGACCATTTCTGTCGTGTGACTTATGAGGAACGTATACAAAATTTTCGCCATCATTCCTCCTATTTCTGTCACACTTAGCTATTTCTGATCCTACGAAATCATCAGTAATCCATCATAATTTCAAATAATATATATATTGTTGTACGTTTCGTACGGCCAAATTAACTGTTATTACGATCGTCACAACTAAGGTTTTCGCCGTTTCATATTCTCCGTTATCTATAACATTTTGAGTGCGTGGGAAGCTTCATAATTCCCTTTAATATTCAATTTTTCTATTATTTTTGATTTGAGGTACCCGGAAAAAGAAAGTTTCACTTCTATTTTAGACTTTCTAGTTATCTCACCTTCTTACACTTCAAAATATTGTTTCATTTCAGATTATATCATCAACAACGGGTTTATCGATCATATTCATGATCAGTAGTTACTCGAAAAAAAAAAAATAGCTCACTTTTGTTTATGGACACCTCTAATTTGATTTCTGAATCTCCGAAGTTTCCTTTCAATGCCGTATTCACATTTCATCAGTGGTGTTTTTAAGAGGCTTTCTGAAAGTAATTAATTTTTTACTCTTGTACTCTAATAACAATTTCTGGATATGATTATATTTTAGCCTCCCCTCGTAAAAACATTCATTCTCGACCATCGAATCAACTTTTTTCACGACCGTCAAATAAGTAACACAACGGTATGAATTTTTTGGTAGGAACATTCGATAAAAAGTATTTGAGCAAACATTATTATCAGAATTTTTCATTATTAACCTTGTTTCGAGAAAGATAAAGCTTGTTTTTTTAAATAGTATCATATTACATTTGATATGTAAAACGTTGAGTTTTGAGATCCTTTACACCCGCCAAAAGACCGATAAAATGTGATGAAACTTCCATGCGAACAATTTTTATAGATTACGTAAAAACTGACCTCCGACAATGTCAGGATCGACCAAAATAGAATGCCTAGACTTTCGGTTTCTATGCAGCGATGCTCGAAGAGAGAGAGAGAGAGAGAGAAAAGATCGATTTGAATTTGTTTGTTATTCGCGGCATTCAGACTTTGATTCGGATGTCTTTGGTAAGTTATGCAACTTGTCGGATCCAGCCAGAGTAAGTCAGTCTATTAATGAGAGAGATTAATATTGATATACTGTTTATAATGGCCGGACAGACTAAGGCCTTGAATGAAAAATTTCAAAAATTTGGAAACTTACTTCGCAGTAACTTTAACCATGGAATATATACCGAGTAAGTCGAAAAGACACTACATTTGCAGAGAGAAATTGTAATGTTAAACCAAGTTCTGGTTAGAATCCTTCATATATGCATATTTTGTTCAGCCGAACCAACATCAGTGTCCGCCACTTTGTACTGATGAGGTTTCCATGGATTTAAGTTGCTCCTATCTGAAGAAACAATCGTGAAATAATTTGCTGCAAAATCAAAGATGATATTTATTTGAGTGAATCTGGAGATTCCACATCCAATTTTCAGTGGTTGTATTTTTCCAGGCTAACATTCCGTCTATGCTTGAAAATTATTATTAAGCTGATTTTCAAAAATGATTCAATTTTCATTAAGATGTATATTATCCTTCTATAACTGGGAATTGCAAATCCTCATTGCAACTGAGTTTTCACTTGGACAATAAACTTTTATTCTCAATTTGAAAATGGAACTTCTCATACATACTCATCATTTTTTTTCTTCTTTTTTATATCTACCTTTCTTCGTTATATTACTTGGCAACCCCTTTTACTCTTCATAATTTTGCATACTTGTTAAATCAGTTGTAATACTGGAGCATCTATTTATAATTTGACCCTGAATAAAAAACAGTAATTTGTGTCATTGAGAAGAATTTCATTGTTCATAATACTCTCCACGGCTTCTGAGGGCAATCGTTTGGAAACAAAAAGAAGCGATTTGGTTTATGTACAGTTTTTTATTATTCTGATATTCAGTTATTATCGTGATGTTTGAAATTTATAATTGTCTTGATGAAGAATGACCCCATGCTGCTGATTTCGCAGACAAATGCTTATGCACAGTTTTAAAGGCACTGTAACCACATGACCAGTTTTTATCAAACAGCTGTTTTTTTCGAAGTGCTTCGAGTACGTACAACTTTTGTAATTTCAGGCCACTGTAAACAACACAAATCGCCATCGAATAATAAAACGAAGGAAGTGGACTAGGGTACGAAATGTGGAAAGTGAATGTTTCCAAAGCTTAAAATATCACTCACTATTTAGTTTATATCATACATGTTAGTGCAAGAATCATTTTCTTGTTCGAATAGGACAGTAAAGGTTTCCAAGTAGCAAATTGGGTGGACCAGATTTGCTGTACACCAAATATTCTGCTATAAAGTTACAAGAGTGGCTGTACAGTCATTGTGTAGTCCAAATGACGGTTGCAAACTCTACGGGAAACAAAGATTCATGTAAAATTTTGAGGTTAATTCTACTTAGGTAAAGTATTGTTCGTTTACGAAGTTTCCTAATTCATGTCGGTAACTAGAAGTAATTACGCCTTTATCACAATTAAGGAGAGTGGTTTTCTGCCACATTTTTTTCAGTGCAGCAACTAGATACTTGCGGTACCGAAATAGATCGCGACGTAACGTGGGGCCCCTCTGTTATTTAACCTAGGGCAACTTGATTCCTGAACAGACCACTAGTGAATATATTATCGACAAATTTGCCACTGCATTGTTTATTCGATTGTTTAAAGTCGTAATGGCAAGCGCGTTAAGTTAGGTCAAAATTTGATTTTTAAATTAGACGATGACTGCATAATAATAGATGAAACAAATGATTTTTTTATTTGTCGATATCGTTTTAAAAAAATTCAAATCGCTACCATTATAAGGAATTGTTGGAGAATACTTTAATGTTACTGGCTGAAAATTTTTTTAATCTGCTCAAAACTGTGCCAGGTCTGTCAGGAAATAAAAGGTAACATTTTGTTACTATTATGATTTTTCTTATTTTGATACTTTCGGGAAAGGTTCCAGATGTGAATGAGGAATTCATCAAAGGGGTATTGCATTTGATCAAAAGGAAATCATTTACTGAACCAGCATTTTCATTTTTCCATTATTGACACATACATAGGGCAAAATGCTCTAGCACGTCTTTAATTTTTTATACTTTTGGGGAACCGATCGGAAATACTTTCAACTTCATCTCATGAGCTCGTGATTTAATCATTGATTTTTCCCATGTTTCATGAATGAATGTGCCGATTAGATGATGTGAACGTGCAGACATTGGACAAACAAAAAAATTCTAACGTTATCAACATGCAAAGTCAATACGAGTCTTTTCTTGTTTGTTCGGGCTATCGTAACAACGCTTATCTCACGTAATCGTTGAATGGTGCAGAAATCGCACATTAAAACTGACCTGCCTCTCAGTATAAAAAAATATGTACCGATTTCGAAATTTTGTTGCGATTTAACCGTATTTAATTAACGCGATGAGATAATATCCTCAAGTATCCTAAACAAGTACGAAATTGATTTGAAAAAATGAAAAACAATTTTAATCGCAATCTTAGTTTATGAGTGCTGAATTATCAAAGAGGTCACCTTCAACATTTTGGAGGGGAGATGGATAATCGGCTTGTATGAAATGCATACACAATTTTTTTTTATTAATTTTAGAAAATGGTGTCGGAACAAATATAGGACTCCTAGATATTATGGAAGTTTACTCAAATCATGTCACATCATGTTTAAAAAAATATGTTTTTCCGTTAACCAGCTGTCGCACCCCTACGAACGACAACCCTCAGAAGTCGAAACTTGTGAAAGCTAAGAGCTAACGAGGTCTCACCTTTTAACGTGTGAATCCTAACACGGGTTGGTCGATAGCAAGTGAAAATCGATCGTTCAACCGGGGGCTTGAACCACCGACCAACACAGCGGTCTATATTTGAGTGAGTGAACAAAGCACACACGTCGTACCAACCGGCTACCGACCGCAAATGTCTTCAAGTGATAAAAAAGTTGGATAAATATCTGAATTTAAACAGAACAAAATTTGTTGCACTTCTAATCTCGCACTTTTCATGCAATATCTATTAAAAAAGATCATAGTATTGGGAGCTACCAACCTGAAAATAGACCTTTACACTTTTTAAAAAAATGACAGATAAAATCAGTATTACTGTTTAGTTCCATAAGAATATAGTTCATTCATCAGCAAGTAACACTCTAATTTTCCCATTTCGTAGGAAAATCGAAGTATGAAATGCTTCTGAAGTTAGCAATGTCGCGCACACAGTCAGAACAACAAGAATAAGAAAAAAGTTAAATTTTGCAATATGAATAAGTTTTACGGTGTTGCCAAGTCCACAGTAAGTAGTAAGTTTTTATTAGATTTTGGAAAAACCATCGACAAAAAATTGTAAAAATATAAAACGAGGTACTGTTATACAAAAGTAGTTTTCACCTAGGTGTCAATCCATTTATCTGTGAAAAGGTCCATTCGTGTCTTCTTTTTTCCTGGTACAACTTTCATTGGCTATGGCACACCTACAAAGAATGTAATCATGTTCAAATGCCATTTTTACTTCTATGCTCAGCCCATGAAATTCTGCTGATTCGTAGTTTTCTAAATTATTTACAAAAAACTCAACAGCAATCTTCCTGCAAACAGATAAAGATCCAAGTTGAGGACCAATTCTGCTATAAGTCAAGTTTTGAACGGATGGAAAGGAATGAAAAAAATAAAAACATTAAAACTTTACAGAAAGTTTTCCAACCAAACTTAAGTGGCATCCTTATGGAAATCGATTAATTCGTCAACACGGTCCTTCGGAATATTGAAATATAGAAAATACGGCATCTAAATTTTGCAAATATCTGGAAGCGCAGAATGTCCACATATTTTTATTATTTGTTTTTTCGAAATTCCGAGTTTATTCTCATAATTTCGAGGTTCTGCGCGAAAGTTGCGCTCTGTCTTAGAGAATGCATTTTCTCTAAAAAACTCTACCAAAATAACTAATCAGTGACGGCTTATACTCGTATTGAAAAGAAGGTGTCAAATGCAAGAACTTACTTGAGTATTATCAAATTGTTCAATTACGATAAATTTCCATTAGGCACAGCCCTGGAATTCAACTTGTAGTTTAGAGTAAAATCTTTTTGCTTTAGAACACATTCATAAATTTTCTTCCAAAGTAATTAATGTCGAAAGAAAATATGTTATAATGAAGAAACCAGATTTATGTAGGGGTAGATCTGTTTTGCGATTGCAGTACAAAAATCTACTGTACAGTAAATATGCATCACCCTGTATGATATATCATATTATCATAACTTCGATTTTTTTTCTCGGATCCACCATAACACACGTCGGCAAAAAAGCCGCTAGACCAGTTTGTAAGAACAATACTGTCAGTTCAGAACTGACCTAGGACATGCTTTTATGTGCCGCGAATCATCATCTATCTAGTCTCGGTCTAACAGTCCGCGGCTTGTCTAGGGCACTAGATTACTGTTACATCCAACGCCGTCGCATTACAAAATAAACAATCGACCGTTGTTCAAAATACCCGTGTCATCTTCATTCGGAGTTGGTGTTTTATAAGCGTATAAGGCATATTATCTCGTTGTGTATTTCTGTAAAACGTTATGAAATTTGTTTTGTACATTTTTAGGAAATGAATTCAAGGTTGCCAACAATTGAGTCGAGGTGCGGGATGAAAAAATTCCTTAAGTTTTGAGACCTCTTCGTGACAACAGCGACTACTTAGCGTGTACGTGTACATATTATAATTCTTGACTGTTGACTATGTCACACTGTATATATAGGCATGGCAGTAAAAATTCACAGCCGGTATTTTCAAATCAAATAATGAGTATTCGCAGAATAACAGAGATGAATTAAATTTTGGCTAATTGAACTGATCAATTACATTTTGGATATTTCCAGTTATGATTTTCGTTCTTTGTTCCTTTTACGTGATTATCTGAAAGAGCTTCATACAGACCCAGTGCAGAATTTGTCATTCGATTCAATGGCTAACACCTGCTGAAATTTTTTCATATTTCAACTATATGTATGCCATATTAGAAAAACCACATAACATGTATGCCTATACCAGATTTAAAACTTAGCGTCGATATTTTTACAAGAAGCAATGGTCCCAATTATTCAAATATTATTTCATTCATTTATAATACAGGAATGATGTAGTCCAAGAATAAAAAAGTTACCTCTTCATTATGACCTGAAAATTTGAAAGATATTGTCCAGTGTGTCAGTCTAATCAATGTCTGTAGGAAAATGTCCCGGAAATGCAAAGGCAATAGCAACAGTTGGAGAAGATTGAAAAGAATACAAGAATTTTAGAGAGGTGATATTGTTGATAATTAGTCGATAATTGTAAATTCACTCAGTAGTAGTAGAAAACTATGTTAGGACTTTTTTCATCAACATTTTTGTATGCACTCTATAAATTCTAATGAATCAGAATAAAAGAAGTACGTGTTATTTGCAAGTAAAATCGCCGCCTTAAAAACTAATAGGTCAAATATAAATAACAAAGAAGAGTGGATCCAGGATGGAACCTTGAGGTATCCCATATGCAAACATCCAAAAATATAGATGGCCTGAAAACAGTTACATTGGGGATATTCATATATAGTACTCTAACTTAGGATAACCAGTAAATATGTAATGTTACGCCAAGTCAAACAAATCGCAAGTTACAATATAACAAAAACAATTCCAACTAATTCGAGATACAGATATCACTGCAAACATCTATGTAAAATTACACATTTACGCATACCAAGAAAATTTTTCGGTTCGGCAATTTTAATACAAAAAAACCAGCCTAACCAAACAGAGTTGTTCACGATCATGATACTAAAGATAAGAACAAATCTGTAGATTACAGATTTCATAAATGTCTACCGGTTGATAGAAAAAATTGATTCTGACACAGTTTGAAGAATTACTGATTGAAAAAGTACTTTCTGGAGTATAGTTTATATATAGAAATATTTCTTATAGTACTTTAAACTTGAATTTATGGGCATTTCATATATAAATATTCTTTTATACATTTAGCTCTGTATTATATGACTTGTTATGAGCATATAATGTAATTAATCTACTTTGATCAACTCATATTATTGTCAGTATCACTGAAAATTTCATATGAATCACATAAATAAATATTGCTGTAATAACGGTCCAAAATATCAAATACGTGCGTACTTTCTTGAACAATAACCCACTTCCTTCGAAAAGGAGGATGTGGCTGCAGAGTTTCGATCTAATAACTCAGGATGTGTAATTTTAAGTCAATTTTACACTTCCGTAGTTCTCGAAGTCCAAAGACAGGCCAATGTAGACGCTATATGGGTTCCTGTGGTTTTAAACATAATCCGGTAAATACTACTGAAATTTTGCACTATACCAAACGAATTAAAGGATTCAGGCATGATTTATTAGTACTCTGATATAAAAATAATCTTTTGTATTGATCAATCAGCGTTGTAGTGGATTTAGCAGCTGAAATGATGAAAAAAAGTTGCCAGAAAAAATTGGCCTGTCGAGTTATTCATTCTAATCTAAGATCAAAGAGTTATTTATGTATTGTAGTCGTATGACAGGTTTTTCAATATATGCATTCGTTTGCGAAATCAACAACGAGTGATTTCTTTTATTTTCGGGATATTATCAAAACTATATATGTGACGATACATCTATAACTAGATATTTCTTATGATGACAATTTGAAAACTTTCTGTATTTTTTTTTCATGAAACCGTTCTGAACGTCATCATCATCATGGTAGTTGATCTTTTTAAAAAATAATAGTTTTTCATATTGAAAGTAGATATAAATATCATTTGTATAGACTTCTTAGCTCCTATATGCGGACCACATACGAAATATGATGACCATATAATGTGACTGTCGTATTTCATGTTCAGTGTTCATCCAGTTATCTTTAACAAGAAAACCACATAATACGCATAATATTTTGCCTTATCATTTTCAATATCTCATAAGTTATGTGATATTTTAGAATAGTCAGTTCAACTGTTTTCAATAGAAAAGTTAATAGATACAAAGGGGTTGTTTTTAGTATTAATTGAATTGAAAAATATCCAATTATACGATGTTGACGTTATTTTTTTTTAACTTTCCTAAATAAATAATTTTCAACTGTAGCGAATTGAGAAGAAAACTACGAGAAGATAAAGAATCAGCTTGATAAAATTCGTTGTCATTGAGTTCATTACTGTAGTGAATTCATCATTCACAACTAATTGCTAATTGCTGACTTAGGAAGCCTAAAAAAATGTCTTCAGCGTGTTATCGAAGATAAGTTACAGCAGGCTATACTGTATATTTATTATCCCTTCTATAAGCAAAGCAATGTTTAATGTTGTTTTTTCTTATATTCTTGAATGATTATAAATATACAAAAAGATTTTAACATTCATGTCAATTGTGTCACGTATCGTTTCTTTTTTTGTATAAATCAATTTTTGGGGGTAATATTTATTTCAATGGTTGGAAAAAACAATGAATTTCCAAAACTTGCTTTATCAGTATATTTGGAAACAGTTTTCATAAATGATGGCAAAATATGGTGAATTGCTGAATGAACGAAATATCAACAGGGATTGTGCATATAATGAAATAATCCTAAGGAAAAGGGAAATATAAAGGAAAAAACGAGTACTCTTCATTACAAAAATATATTTCATTGAAAACTGAACAACAAACAAGTAAATTGAAGAAAATGGAAAAGAAACATCTAGGAAAGTAATATAGAAAGAAATAAAAGATCAAACCAATTACTCAGAAAAATAAACAAGATAACTGAGTGAACTATATAAGAGAGGTAGATTTTGATGAAACAAGATATAAAGTGATACCTAGTTTTAAAGGTGGAGAAAAAATAAAAGGACAAATCAAAATGGACAAATAGAAGTAATTAATGAAGGGGAAATGAGAGAGTGGGCAAAAGGAGATGTGGAAACCCATGCCTGAAAGGGTAAAGGACAAAGATGAAGAATGATTTGTTAGCAATTTCCTGACAATATCTAATTGACTTCGGAAAGATCATGATGGAAGCACAAATTTTCGTAACCTCAGGAAGCTATTTCCTCTCCACTAAGTTTGCATATCCGATATAACTGGAAATACATCCATCGCCGATCCGTAAAAGGAGAGCGGATTCTTCTAGAGGTAACGCGTTTCTTAGGGCGAAACCGCAAAACCTGATCTCAAAAAAAATTGCCTAGAAATATCGACAATCTTTACACAGACGACGATAATGAGAGTGAATACGATGTAGTTAGAGAGCAGCGACACACTGTTCCAGAAGCAGACACTGTAATCAAAGAGAGCGGGTAAAACGGAAGCGAAACGGAGAGTGAGTGCGAGAATGCATCTACAAAGCGGGTGACCTTGGATTTGCGGAAAGTCGCTGACGATGTCGACGAACTACTGACCGTCCGTCGCAGCTTGCAGTTATATAGATGGCTATGAAAACGAAGCCGATGCCCACCATTTCACTTGTTCTTCGAGCGGTAATTGGAAGTGATCGCGGTTCGCGATGACGGACGCGCGGATTGGCCCAAACAACGTTTCGGAATGTCGGTTCAGGCCGAATTCCTGAAGTAATGAAAATTACGTTGCAGTCCAAGGGCTCAGTTGGCTTTGACTGTCAACCAAATCATCTGTTCGAAGTGTGTGTGATTCTCCTGGCACTAAACACCTTATATCAACATACATAATGTCACTTCTAATGTAGTTTTCAAAATAATGATTCATTAATGATGATACAATATGATACATTGGAAACATTGTCGAAAACTGCCTTGAAAGGTGATAAACCTCCTGAGAACGAAGAAAAACTACCCTCAGCTCCATTGAGAGCGGCAGCTCCATAATAGACATGGAAAGCAAAATGAGAAAAATTACGTTTTTCTGGTTCGTTGACTTTTGAAAAACGGCTTACAAATCTGAAGTGGAGCGCTCCGATCTATTTTCAATTACAATTGAATTTTTTACAGTGATTTTTTTCAATATTCTGAAAGTTCAGTCACTGGATTTCATTCAGTGTAAAAAGAATACACGATTTTAAGGATTTGATGCAACTCTCAATGTAATGTCACCTTTATAAAAAAAAACAAAAGCTTTAGCATCGAAATCGATTTTTGTTGCTCTTGTCATACGCTCCTCCTAAAATGACGAAACAATTCAAATTTTCGATCGCTTTCCACTTTTATACAAAATTCACGAAATTTCGTATTGCAATTTTGTGAGACAAAATAACATTTTCCTCATTTTTTTTTCACTAATTATTTTTCGGCAGCTCGATTAGTCAAATATTCAGAATCCAATTCAATCCATTTTTATTCAGCCTACCTTTAAAATAATAAATTTTTAGATTAGTATTAAATGTGTTGAAATATTCTGAAGAGGATCATATTTATCAGAAAAAAGAGAATCAATTAAGTAGTTTTCCATTTAAATCACACTTCCCGTATCACTAGAACTGTGAAAGAAAGACCTGATTAGAATTCTTGAATGGAAATCCAATAAATCAGTCGAATCCATCATGAAGAAAACCGATAAGAGTGTAATTTTTTTACAGCAAAGTCCACGATTTCTCTAGTCACAAAGGTGAAATTCAGTACATTCTCCTCGATGCAAGAATAATAATGGTAGGTTAAACACATAATAATCCCTGAAAAATCTAGCGGAATTTCACAAAATTTTCATAAAATTTTTTACTTGAGATTTTTTTTATTCCGCGCAAGTACTGATTACATGTAATATTATCACAAAAGAGTTAAAGGAAATATTTGAATTGACATTCGGTAAAAATGTTTCTCACTTCAAAGATGAAATAGGTTCCCAGCTAAGGCTATTACTTTGACTTTTTCTTATTATATACAGTATACTCTCGAGTACTTTAATATGGACTTTCCTAATACCCTTGTTGCCTTATTGAGTTTCCAGACACTGAAAGGTTTTCAACTACCAATGGTTAAAAAAATATTTCATTTTTTCGGAGAATCAGAATGGACGATTTGTTCTTAATATCTCCTTTGACAACTCTAGTGTCTTCTGGTAAGGTTCTGACAAAACGAAACAACAGAGCTACCGATGTCAAGGCTGTTTTTCTTAAAAATTCATTTCAATAATTGCTCGTCACTTTGCTCAAGTGTTTTTGGAAATCAAAAAATGTTTAACTCCTCGGGCTGACAAAAATTCCAACCTAAAATTAATTCCTCATTGTTCGCCACACAACTCATTTCTACAACTCTACGGAACGCGACATAAATCTAGCCCACTGAAAACATTTCCTTCATTTGGGATTTTTTCTTCCTTTTATCAAACACGGATAAATCCAGCTGATGCCGACCTGGCTTTGGGAGCAGATGCACTTTTTTGGCAAGGAACGCTACTTCGCAATTTCCATTTTGCTTTATTTATTGCCATGCACTCTCGCTCTCAGTTGGCTTCGCGTCAGAAAAGGGATAGCGACTGGCGCACCAGTGTTGCCAAATCAATGAAGTTGTTTTGCGCGAGGTTGATGCCAAAAATCCGCAAAATCCGAAAAAAAAAACGCGAAACATGTATTCATTGAAAATAGATGCTTACTTGAATCATAACCATAAAAAGCCTCCTGTTCCTGAAATTTTACTAACTCCAATTCAATAAAAAAGTGACAAATTTAGAAAAGTACATAAAAAATCATGATATTTAGACTCTCAAGGCTGTGGTTCGGCTGTGTTGTTCTATCTTCTGTCTCTATCACTTTTTTCTGAAGGTGAGGTAAGGTCTTTTTTTAAGAAAAATACTATATAACCCATCAGGGGGGGGGGGCAATGACCACGTAAAATAGGCAGTTTGACAAAAGTAAAATCAACGTTAGTGGTAAAAGGGTCTCCAGAGTAAAAGATGGTGACAAAAATCATGAAGGGTTTGAAAGTGTGAAGAAAAAATGGGTCGGTACTTTTCTCCTTGTTGACAACACTGTCGCGGATTGTCCAATCAGCGTCCGTTTCCTCGATCAGCGGCGTCTCAGGAAGGACGAGCTACTATTTTTATATAGGAGAGGTTCGGATTACAGGAAGTCTTGCCAATATTTGCGGACGTATATTTTAGGTTTTACTGCCTAATAATGTAAATGTTTGGATCATCTGGCGGCTGCAAATTTTTTATTCGTCGACTGCGTTGTTTAGTCTTCGATGATTACATTTGATGAATTTTTGTTCCGTTATCTAAACGGCTACGAGGTCAAATGTATTTCTAAATCAAATGGATTTTCGCATCGCCAGAAATGCTAGTAATTTTCCAACAAAATAACATTTATCAAAAACATGTTCAGTCAGTACAAATTCGTTAACTAATTACTATTTGTGTACCATCTTTAGGTTACTGCATAACTGACCTAATGGAACTTCTGGTAGTCCAAGATCTGGGTTCAAATTCTTTCTTGTTTGTTCCTCCAAATCCTTACCCAAAGAACTTTTCTTTTTAATTGGTCTCAGGTTATATTTTCAAAAATGTAAAGTAATTGTGGCAATGTAAATAGAACCACCCAACTAACATTTTGATCAAGAATTTCTGTGATATAATGGTTTTAACATTCAAAAAAGGAAAGGAAGTTAGTTGATACTTTGAAGACAAATACTACCATATAAATTTCTCCTTTGAACGTGAAATAATTGTCTTGATTTATTTAAAATATACTCATACTCATATAACTAAAGTTTGGGTAAAAGATAGTGATCATATCTGATTAGGGTGTAGAATAATTTGCAGATTATTCCGGGATCATATTTTGTGATTTGGAATAGTTGACGTTTATCTTCAGCTGAGTTTTGTTCAGAAGTAGATGTTTAAACTAGCTCTCAATAATAAGAACGAGTTCATGTATTGGATACGTCAATCACCAAACACTGTTGGTGGTTGTTAAAGTTGATGGGTTTCGAATGAAACCATTTTCAATATCGCCCTAATTAAAATTATCTTTTTCGGTACAGGTTTACGAAACTTGTCATAATCATTTTCGTCATTAATGAATTATGTGTTTACCACTTGTTCTTGCGCTATTACGTCATAAAATCCACATTTCGGGGTTTATTAATCCTGACCTGACGTTAGCCCCGGTAACGATTGTTAAAAAATACAATCAACGGCTCTCCGACAATTGGAGCTATCGAAAAACGAGCCTTATCGCCTTTACTGTAACGTGAACTGCTAATTCAATTACGAAAAAACAACTCATTTAGACCGTTTCCATAAAAAAGATAAAACCGTATCAGAAGTTGTGCAACTAGCACCCCGAAGGTTCAATTGCTGATACGAATTTTTTTAATGAAAGTCCACCAATTAATATCGGCAGCATGATATAATTTATCCGGTAGAGAAGCTGGCAGAGAAAAAACAAATTGCAATCGGGCCGTTTCCGGTCGTCACACACGTAACGCCTTGTAGGAAAAAAACAAAAGAAGCCAAGATAGGAGCCGTGTATGAAGGCCATGCGATTGCGCAGGCGCATATCTATAATTATATCACTGCAAAACTGCAAGTGCAAACCGGGACGTCACTGTAAGATCGAGAGGGGGTGTCGGGGGGGAACTGTTGTGCCGGGGTGGACGGCCTGTTCAAGGTTTCGTATAGCCGACTCCATGAATACTCTGTTTGATGATTAGGAAGCTTCTTGATTGAACGAGTGTTTTGTTTTTATTCGCTTTGGGTGGGTCGTTAGTGTGTCGAGAGGATAATATTTCATTTGTTGTTTCAAACGTTTTCTATTAGCGAAATAACTAAAACAGAGCATAATAATTTTTGCGAGGGTCTAATCCAATTGGTTTGGTTATTCGGATATTATACCTACCTGATTCTGCCACGAGTAATCCATGCCAATTCCTTGAAAGAAAACATATTTTTCCTATTACATTTCTGATACAGTGCACATTCAAATTGAACATTGCGTTAGTGAATGACTAATAAATGTTTATTACATGTATATAATTGTGGCCAACATTTTATAAGGCACAAAGTGCTAACTACTGTCTACTGTTCAAGAATTAAGAAAAGTTTAGGCACATAATATTTATAAAAAAGTAGATGAATTACAAGTATGAGGGTGAAAACCGGAAAAAAATCACACAAATTTTTGGCCAAAATTAATTTAATAATTCAATCCTCCAATAAATAAGTCCTCAGAAATTTTGAGATGTTACAGACAGAATACCGGTACCAACTCAGTTATAGATGTGACAGAAATTTCACCAGTTTCAGCAACTGTTTGGAGGCGAATTTGAAATGCATTCTGGTGCAAAAAACTGTATGCTCTGTATTTATTTAAATAAAAAAAAAGACAAATAATTTGACTACATGAAGTATACCGAACCTGGTGGAATTTATGTCACATGAGTTCTCATTTTTTCTTGTCTCCATACATATAATATTTGAAAGTCATGAATCCTAGATCCTAGAAGCATTACAAAAAAATTATTAGGTAATTTGAAAAACATTTTTGAGATAATATACTTTAGCTATCTTTTGCTGAGATTCTTTCAAGAAACCATCGCTTCTGGGGAAAAACCGCGTTTAATGAAAGTTCGTATCTGGGTAAACTTGTGACATTAAACTTTAAGAATTTTACAATATATAATTTTTTAAACAAGTGAAAATATCGTTGTAATTATTAGTAGGTTTTTATTAGCATTCGAGCAAAAATGGTGACTGTCTCATATGTAAAGTGTCAATTGTTTCAGTTGGCACTTGTCACTAGAGTGCGTTCTAATTTACCGCAAATCTAATTTATCATAATGATAAAAATATTTATAATTCACATTCTAATTTTTTTTAACATGTGGCAGGTGTAACCGATTTTTAATAATTTGTTAACTGACTAATCTAGAGTGTATTCTATGTCAACATGTATTTGAATTCCACATGTTTGTGAACTTGTCTTTCAATACTCGTAGATTCTGAAATATGTCTCCGGGACCGCTGATTTCATACAAAAAAGTTATCTTTTCGTTACGTGAATACCGTTCGTAAAGCCTAGTTTCCAATACATCAGTTTTAAGGTATGGATTAATCATATAAGACACGTAAATGAGGCCGTTATTAATTGAATCTGGATAATCCAGAACCAGGCCTGACTTCAATGCCTTGTCAAGACCAGATGGAAGAATTCTAAATCCATACATAACCGTCTAAATATAAAGAACTTGCATAAATAGATAGAAAATTATGTTTATACAATACTCCGCAACAAATCTCGGGTCAGAGTCGCTTTCATAACTTCACCTAATGCTGACACAATGCCAATCATTTAATTTATTTTTAGCGGAATAGAACTAGTATACATTTCAGGGTCATTGGGACAAATTCACGGTATTACGGAAGGTGATTGGTTTATAATTAATATCTCGATAATGCTTTTCGAAAGAAAAATACACGTTTACTTCTAAATCAGATAAATAGCCTCGTGGCTATGAAATTAACTGATGAACATGTGGCAAGAAAATTTTTAACAAAAAGTAAGTAGATCTAAACGTGACAATCCAAAATTAATAAATAAACCAGTTACGTTCTCATTCGAATATGGAGATGGGTTATGACTACAGACATATTTTGTTTGCAGAGTAGTTCAACTAAAAGTATTTCTAAAAAGATGAAAAGTGGAAGTTTCTACAAACACGAGAATAGAAAATGTTATATTTTCGAACCACTGGGTAGTTTTTCGTAATTCACAGTTGTGTCTTGATTTTTTTGTGTCAGTTGATATCATAACAGTTACCTTACTATGTCATTATGAAAACACTTGCTTAGCGAAACAAGTGTTGCGATTTTGTAAACTCAATAGTCGAAATCTCACAAAAAAAATGAAACTTCAATAACTTATGGATTTTCATCAAGTATCGGCCATTTCCATTCCATAGTTACCTCATGTATTAGACATGCATGTCCTCGTTCATAAAAAATATCGCTCATACTCTGATTCATTCAAAATGTCGACTCCATACCGACTCTTGCGCTTTGTGTATGAATAATTTGAAATGTATTTAACATAGACAGATACAATTTTTTTTATATATACTTTATTGTCCAAAGGAAAAATCTTGTTGACAAAGTTAGTGAATAAATATAAAAGAATACATAAATGTCCTATGAATATAAAATATAGATAAAATATAATGTAAACTAAAGTATAAAAAACACTGAATAAAAAACCACAAGCAATGGTTGAAACATACATACACATAAAATATGCCAAGTTAAAAATTATCGGTATAGAACTCAGTCAAACTGTAACAGGGTTTACTACTCAAAATTTCTTTAGCTCTCTTTTGTAATACAACTACACACTCCAGCAAATTAAGGCCCAAAAACGTATACCGTTCCTTAAATGAGACTCTACCAAAACGTGATATGCTGTTTTCGCAGTAACAACTCCCAGTTTTCTAGCAATAACTCTCACTGCATAACAGCCGGTGGAAATTTTACTTTTCATTTTTCTGTCAAATTTCAGTCCACCGTCTATTATACAGTCCAAGAAATTTAGTATACTCTGTTCTCAATGATACCACTCGCTACAGATAAATTTTCAAGTGAACATTCGAAAGTCATAATATTTGTTTTAGAAATATTAAGGGAGAGTAGATTGGCATAACACCAAGAGTTGTTTCTTTGTATATCATGAGCTATTGTCTCATTATCTAGTATATCTATACCTTTACTATGCCACAATATAGTGGTGTCGTCAGCAAAAAGAGTGAATTTTTCAGATATACTTATGTTCATCAAATCGTTAATATACAACAGGAACAATATGGGGCCGAGAACTGATCCTTGTGCTACACCAGTATTTATTTCAATACTGTTTGAACGTTTAATCGTTTTCACAATCTGACTGCGACCATTGAGATTCGAATTATATTATATTTGAAATAAAAAACAATAATGATTATACAAAATGAAAAATCATAATATTTTGGCGTCCAACGTGGGGCTTGGAATTCGTATTACAGGAAATTACATGATTTTTATTTTAATTCAAAATGAATAATTGAAATTAGACATTTGGCAGCTGAATATGTTTATTATTATTGATACACTTTAATAAACTATAATATTTTGTTCTTATAGTGTAATCAATTTATATGTACCAACAATGTTTATGAAAAAAGTATTTTAACAATTACATTGTTTCAATTCAGTTACATTAGATGCAAATCAATTATTGTTGTACTTGGAACTGAAGATTCTTTTTTATATTCATGTGGCATCTACTAGAAGTAAATAATCTCACATACAGCGACATAATCTATGAAGCTACAGAATTTTAGATATACGTATCTTCATTCTGAAATAGACAATTCGTTCAAAAATAAAATTCACCTCATAAGTTGAACAAACTTTTGTCGTTTTATTATAAGTTCGGTCCTTCGAACCGGATTGTCATTATCCAAATTCTCAATATAAATCACCTACGACGCGATTACTTCATCTGCGTTAGTAAATTTCTTTTGAAAAATGAATTCATCACAGATAATGACCCCACATCAAAAACCGAGCGAGATTTTTCCGAAGAATCCCAATTTCCTCGACAGATAAGCTGATACGTCCGTAAAGTAGTTTTGGCTTAGCGGGTCTCGATCGTATCACTGTCTGGAGGAGCGGAAAAGAGTGCAGAGGGGGTTATGCGCGGTGAATAGGCAGCCCAGCCCGGCAGAGAACATTGACCAGGAAACATCGTTTTAACCTTCAAATCACTATGTCCTTGGTTGAAATAGATGCATTGCAGCGCAACATTGCAAATTAGGTTCCAGTGCACTCCTTTCCCTCAGCAGCGGGCGGGCAAAAGCCGAGGCATGTTTTTTTGAAGGGGTTTTTGCAGTTGAATCGACTTGAAAATGCGTTCATCGTTTCGAATTGATAAAGTTGAATCGACTTGAATACTAACGCATTATGTTTTGAATTTATTAAATAGAGAGTAGAATCTCAGGTTTAGAATATATTGTGGAAATTCAGTTTTTTTTTTCAAATGAACTGATACGTGTTCTTACAAAAAAAATGGTCTCTCTTGATTGTTCTGTCGTATACCTCTATTTCGAGGTATAGGTACAGAAATAACTGATTTTCACATTCATAATTGCAAACCCTTGCTGCATGCTCAAATGCTGCTTTATATGACACTATTTGCTTAATTTTAGTACACTTACTAGTGAAATGTAGTTGAGTTTTTTCTTTTGTTATGTTCCATTTATTATTGACATTGCTTGTTTATTGTCCCAAGTCACACCCTTTTTTTGACACGCCTTTCATTCTTTTATGTGTCCAACTGATGAATTTCTTCAATCTTTTCCTTGTCAGTTCAATTTCTATATATGTCGTATATGCAGATGTTCAAATCAATTTGATTTTATTATTTGTTCATCAAATATCCATTAGATTTTTGGAGATACATATTTCCATAAAGACATAAATTGATTTTAATCACTTTTTAATATTTCAGATTTAAGGAAACATGTAAAACATGATCAATAAATCAAAAAATATTTTCTCTTTTGTTACTGTTGGATGAATTATTATTTATAAATAAATAGGAATTGAAGAAAAAGTACAATTCACTTTACTTTATATTTTGACAGTATCATTATTGCATCTTCAGTATCTCTCACTATCCTCAGTGAACATTACCAATGAAAATAACATAAACCTGGAAAGTAATGACGTCTTAACGACACAAAACCACCGCACACGCTAATGGTCGCCAACTCATTTAAGCTGTCTGACCTCTACGTATGCAAGTCGAAAAGTTGAACCCTATAACAACCGAACGCATTTAAGTAGGAAACGTCTTTTCGTGTTATCAATCCCAGACATATATATTAAGTGTTCCTCGTTGAATATTTATTGAGATATCTTTTTTCTCGCATGGGTGGAAACGAGATAATAGGGATCGGTAAATGTTACGTGTCTTTGTCGAATAGAAATTCATTTGTTTCGAGATTTCATTGCGTATAATTCGAGTTTGAATACGACCTTTTCGGTGGTTGTTGTGTATCCAATAATATATATCGTGTTCATTATGGATTTACGGATTCGGTTCTTCAAACTAAACACATTTCCTTTCAGAAACTATAAATAACTATTTTTTATTTTTATTAATACTATTATTGAATTTCACCTCAATTTTTCCACCTATCGATAAAAGCTGTGTAGTTCCATGTTTTTTAATTTGCCTGATGCCAATATGGTATTAATTTTTTAAAAAAGAAAACATAAGTTGTTTTAAAATTAAATAGCTTAAAAAAATCATTTATAACGTTTCCAAGTTGAAAAACATACATGTCCAACGTCTAAACCAGCATTCTCTATACGTTTGTCTGAAATACTTGCAAATTATTATTTATTCCGGGTCGAAAAACGAAATTTCATGTTCTTTTAGAAAAGCTAGACGTCTTTCAAAAGGGTTATTTTTTTAACCAACTTATTTTTCCACATCAACCTTGATCACTGAACAAAATGTCAACTAAAAAACGATATACAGGATGCAATCAGATAAAAATGATAAAATTTATAATAACTATATAGAACATTTTTTATTAATCGTGTCCACATCTGTATAATGCAAATTTCACTATAGCAGCTCTGCAACAAAGCATGAAAAAAAAAGTATTTTCAAAAATTTACTTCATGACTTGATGTTCCTGAAAAAATAATTATTCAGAGAAAGTACAAACTTCTTCAAATGATATTAAAATTTAATAGTTTGAAAAAAATTCTCAATCATAATCAACATTTATTACAAGAATAATAAACATAAATATTAATTGTATAACTTTATTGAATTTATTGAACTTCGTGATAGATTCAGAAGAAACAACTAGTAAAATCATTTTTTTACTGTTAATTGGTAAATATAAATGGAGGTTTATTATTACACCAGCATTCACACTCAAGAATACTAATGATATATTTATTTTTTTTCCTCCACATTTGTCATTTTATTTGAACAGAAAAATATAAATTACGGTTTTGAGTAGTTAAAGTTTCATAGTTGCCATGGTAAATTCTGCAATTTTGTATCAAAAATATCAACAGCAGTGGAAAAACTTTTTATATAATTGTGTCTATATCTGTATGATACAACATTTCCATTTTATTTATGATGACCTAATTTTGCAAACAACATTTTTTTTTATGTTGTTCGGTATGAATTTTCATTTTACAATTACTTAATGACAGATTGATCAAAATTCCTACTTAAATGCCTGTGTTAATAACAATTCTCTGAAACGCTTTCAAACGGTGCACAGATAATTATATTGTTTATAAACATGAAACTCTCTATGGAATGAAAGTGCGTTTTCACATCTATCACGTCCAAACGACGAGGATTTATTTTTCTTTCACAAACGTCTAGCGTACTACATACAAAATATCGAGCCACAATTGTACCCAGCGACATATTCAGTCAGGGTTCCGTTCTTTTGTTGACAAGTCGAATTAAACCCGTCTTTTCGTGTAAACCGGAGTTAATGGTTTTTTTTGCAAATTAATTTGTTTGCTTCCTTTCGGGTTCGATGCCGTCAAAACAAGAGATCAACGGACCAGTGACTTTGTAAAGTACGTCCAGGTAAAAATTCCGGAGCATCTTCCATAACGTTCACCAGCTAGCCGATAATTACGGGACAGTGTCACTGACAAAATAACTTGCAGCAGTTTGTTTTGACTCACTTGATTGAATATGCAAACAGATCGTAATTATCATTTCAAGTATGTCTTCTTAAACTTGGTGTGAGTTTCCACAGTATGAAATTGTCTCACAGAAGTGGCAAAGAATGAAACATTAATTTCAGTTTGAAAACTGCTCCTTTTTACATTGAAAACTTTTTTGAATTGAAAACTGGTCATACTGATACATATGTATTTCGTAACTCAAGTTGATTGTTATGAATTTTGTACTTCTTCTTCATCCTGAAGGATAGTAAAACCCCCACCTTCTTTCACCAAATTCATTCGATAAATTCTATTTTACGAAGTTTGCTGTTATTTTGACATCGATTAAAAAATTAAAAATAAAAGTGCAAGTTCTATACACAAATGAATTCATACTGGATTGGGAAAATTCCGTCCATGCACGGAAAATTAGCACATAAATGACAAAAATAATTTCGAGTTATGAATAATATTCTGCATATTCTCATTGGTGTTATTGTAAAGAAATGGTAATCGTAATGAAAAGATGTTGGTAAAGGCTGAAGAATCGTGTATGTAAACTATTCGTCACGTTAATGGCATATACAAATGCTACCGATATACAAAATTATAATTTTTGAGTATAATGATGATACTATTTTTGATAAACTTTCTTATTAGTCAATGGGCTATGCTTGAAGACTGGCAGTAAACATATGTGCCATTATCGACCTAAAGTCAGTGATATTCCATAATTGAAAATCGGAATTATTTCAGAGTATTTCATTCCTCTTTCTAAGTTGGAGCGAACAACAAAATGTCACTCCATCTAAGGGACGAGGTACTAACCAACTGCATATCCGAAATTTGCCCGATTCCTCTGAATAGGAAAGAAAAACTTCTTATTAGTCAGTGGGCTATGCTTGAAGTCTGGCAGTAAACAAATCTAAAGAAATGAACTTTAAACGTTCAAGCGAGTCTTGGATATAATCCAACGCCCTTCGTGGTATTAGCCAGGGGAGTAGTTGTTTTCTGATAGGCGTCAGTCCATTCAACCTACTTTGTAGGTATATCCGAGACTGGCTTGAATGTTTAAAGTTCATTTCTTTAGATTTATTTTTGATAACTCTAATTTTTTTGATTCTCTAATAGTATAACCTCAATATATTAATATTTACTCTTGTCCACTTAAATTTTAAAGGTTAAACACGTGACCAATTTTTAGGGATTCATTTTTTTGATATCTCAAAAATGTATGATTTTCATAGTCCTCAATAAGAATAGGTTTTTGGCTTATGCCGTCAGTTGTGGGTGACACACGTAAAAATCTTGAGAAAAAAACAATCTCCCAAGTGGGTAATTCACCAAAATTTCTTGTATGGCTTCACTGAATTTAGATACCGATTAAGACCGGTACCTTTCCTAATTAACCGCTCCACAGGAAAAATTGCAATTTTCAGAAAATTGACCCCTTTCTATAAATGTGATAAATTCCTGTCCGGATTTCGTGACATTAGCAAAAGGGGCCATTTAATTGGTCATGCCACACAAACTAGTTGGCGGTAAACGTAAGATTAACCGTACAAGAATGAATGACCTAGAACTCTAACTGACCCATATTAATATAACTAATTTTACAAAAGCCTTACAGGAATTTTTCGCCTTTGCATAAAGAGGGGTCACTTTTCCAAGAATTGAATTTTTTCCAATTTTTCTTGGCGTTCAGTTAGCAAATATCCCAGTTTTGTTTTTTGTTTGAATTTATAAAACCCGTATGAAAGTTTCCGTCAAATTACCTACCGCAATTTGAGTTATTGATTTGACTTCTCCACGTCCATCATTTACAGTTAAAGGCAGAAGGCTCAAACTTTTTTCTTCCTCAGAGGAATCTTTCAGACACAAACTGAAAGAAACAGTCCTCTCAAAACAACTGCTTTTATATAATTATTGAATTATACAAAAACACTCTTTCCTATTCAGTTAATTTTTTTTTCAAATATCTGTTAATTTAATATTTGACATATATACAGAACTTTAAAAAAATAACTAGATAATACATAACATTTAAAATGAACAGTCCAAGAATAACTTTACAAAACGCTCAAAGGTGCGAACTCGTTTCCTTCTTTTCATAAAAGATGATATATGCATCTCCACTCACAAGCGATTTTGGTGATGGTTTTTTCGAATTTGGGAAAGATAATTCCAGAACTTATTTATTTTCCTCTGCATCTTCTGAGACAACTGGGAAGTGATCAGTCTGCTTACTCCATTTTGCGATGTTCATAGGAAATTTTGATTTGTGGGTTCAGGAATATTTCATCTAATTTTTGAGTAGACGGAAGAGTACCCAATATCGATGTGGCATTACCCCTTTGGATGGCGATACTGATTCTTTGAATTAAAAATGAATAGGCTCGGTTGTCACTGGTAGAATTCATCAATCTTTTACCAATTTATTTCAACAATTCAGAAGCATGATATCATTCAGTTAGTTTGTACTACAAACATTCGTTATTGAATTAAACCAGATTTCTTCCGCAGGATTGCTACACAATATAATATATGAAAGAGGTAAAATTTCACTTACATCTTTCATCCTCAATGGCGGATATCTGATGTTTCGGAATAAGACACTTGCATTATTGCATCTTCAGCACCAATCTGGATAACATAACGAGATAAAGCACTCAATTTATTTACTGAAGTATGACTTCGTGTCACGAATAAGTTGAATATACTCCTGTCATCGATGAGAGAACGTAATTCGCTTATTTGATTTAATCCCAGCCTTAGAAATCCTGTTTGAATTGAATGGGGTATATTTTTAGGATATATTAATTTTTGAGAAAGAAATGTCTCCCTCTTTATACAAAAAAGAAGACTCCCACTTTTTTGTATGAAGATGTAGAAAGCCAAAACCTTTCCCAAAAATAAAATGAATTATAATGTAAAGAATAACACCAAATTTAAAATAAATCGAATCTTTCATATTTATATTATTGAAACATTTCGAATATGTGAACGTCTGATGACTGATAATTTACATTTTTGAAATGTCACGTTTATGCAATAAAAATGATGATTCAGTCAACCAAATGATAGGATCACATGATTTCTACTAATAATGATTATAGTATCTCAAACATCGTGAATATTTTAAAAACGCGTTCTCCGTTAAACAAAACATAATCGAATCTCGTCAGGTGCACTATTAATACTCAACCAGGTAATAAAGAAATTATACTTTATATGCGTGGGAAAGAGAATTAGATAGCGACCCTATTAATAATTCTGATGCTTTTTTTAGTTTTCTAAAGCGACACGGCACTCTGACAGAGCCTATAATTTAGTAAAATGCGAAGACAAATCAGTGGACTACCTGTTTGGTAAACACCCTCCTCAACATAATTGATTTCCGGGGATCCCTCTCATATGCACACACCCTGCCTGTTGATCTACCTGTATGCACAGCTCAACCCCATACAATAATAGCATACCGCCTTCACATGACCTACTTTTCCGAATACAAAGGGTCTCCAGCCCTTCCGCCTTTGTCGTTTATTTACCGTGGGCCTTCTTTCTTCGAATCCTACATTTGCATTTTTGAAGGAAGCGCTTGGTTATTGGAATGACGTTTTCTTTATTTAAATGAGAGGTGTAAATTGACAGAGAGATACCGACTAGAATTGTATCTAGATGAAGTTTAATAATTGTTAAAAGAAGTTTGGAAACTCTGCTTCTTCGTATAAACGTGTGTCCTAACTTGAATTATTTTCCGAGTTACGGAATGCCATAGTTTTACTAAAAATATGGTTCTTTATCAATAAATATCGTGCCGATTTTGATTAAGCTACCTGTGTTTGATATGAAATTAGATTTGGACTTTTAATTCCAGTGGCATCGCAAATGGTTACTTGATTGATATTTATGGTAAAAATCATAATGTCCTTTGAGTCAATTCTGCTCTGTTGAAGCAGTTCTTCTTTATAAAGGTTTCCCACTCTATTGAACAGGTTTTTCCCTCCTTTATTAGGATTTTTCTGTTTGTGTTCATGTTTCCAGCTCGCGACATTTTCCACTATCAGATGTGAACGGAGTAGGTTCAAGGTTGTAATGCTGCTGATGGTCTGATTATCATGTTGTCCTTGCTTTCATTATTTCCAGATACCGAAGTCTGCACCTTTTTACACTATTTCAGAAATGAATCAACTTCAAGATATTTAAAAGAGCGTGTATTCCTAATAACTACATAAGATCTAACAGGGTTTTCTTTTGTTACAGATCTGGATCCCTACAACGGATACCTTCTCCAGCAACACCAAGTCCAGCAGTCCCATCATATGCATCATCACACCCAGTCACCATTCACGACACCGTCGCCTCCCTCTCCCCCGATCAGGCACTCCATCCCCACCTCAGTCATCCAAGCAGCTACCAGCAGTATATACGACGATCCCTACATGCTGGGTTTCTCTCCGAGAAAGCTGAAGAAAGTTAAAAAACAAAAGCTTGGAGAACCCGGAACGGTCAAAAGGAAAAGCAGGGAGGGATCGACGACGTATCTCTGGGAGTTTCTGCTGAAGCTGCTCCAGGACAGGGAATACTGCCCGAGGTATATCAAGTGGACCAACAGGGAGAAGGGAGTCTTCAAGCTGGTAGATTCGAAAGCCGTGTCGAGGTTGTGGGGAATGCACAAGAACAAACCCGACATGAACTACGAGACCATGGGGAGAGCTTTGAGATATTACTACCAGAGGGGAATCCTGGCGAAAGTAGACGGGCAGAGGTTAGTGTACCAATTCGTTGAGGTGCCTAAGGACATAGTGGAAATAGATTGTACGGGAGCAGCGTGAAGTGGTCGCCAATAAACTTCCCAGCCGGTTTGAGAGCCTGCTGTCTCGAAAGTACAACCAAACACAAATTATTTATTTAGATGAAATCGTCTATCAGATTGTATATATTAGCTATGACTCAAAAACAAAGACGTCAACAACGAATTATCCACTTAGAAAGATCTCATAGTGATGGTAGCGAGACTCTTGAGGTGACCTGTAAGGATACATCGAGGTTGTGATTGGATAGAAAAGATTTCCATTAAGGTTGTGGTGAAATTTTCCAACTATGTAATCCCCCCACTATTTCATACGTTGCATAGCATTTAATCTTAATCAGACCAAAAACTTGAGCATTTGAATGAAGATCGTCCGCAGGACTCGCGACAGTCCTTTGGACGCTTTACTATATTTACATTTGAAATGACATTTCAGTCACATGTTCAATGTTGCATTTAAAGTGCTTTTAATATTTACATGTTGTACAAAAATAACAGATGATTTGTTTGATCAAGTCTTATTACTGGAGTTTAAAAAAGTTGACCTGTAAATAAAAAGTTTATAAGTGAATCAACGGAATATCTATCTGTTGTTTGTTTAGTATGGAATAGTGAAAAATTGTTATATAATAGATTTTTATGAATATACCTAAATTTTAAATAAAAAATATCAATTATAATAGTAATAAAACGTCGGATATGAGTGAAATGTGATAAGAAAAGGACAAGGTATTTTGAGAAAGTCTTTTTTTCTAAATTTTGTTACCGATTTTGATGAAATGGAAGGTGCTTTAAAAATGGATAAGAAAAGACTGCGAGGTGCCTAGCGATTGACAAGAGAACAATTGAATGTCAATGAATAGCTCTCTTTTATTGTAAAACTTTACAGAGTGGCAAATAGTTTTGGCTTCTGATCTCAGTATGTACACAGGAATATTAGAAAATTAAACGTGAGTTTGATAAAATTGATTGCCTTTGATACCTTTTTTCGGGGAGGCTCTGGATAATTTTTCAAAAACACTCAAAAAAATGTACATATAAAAAGTTTTTCGTACTTACGTTGAAAGAAATTTGGGTCATTTAGAACTTTTTCAAATTGTAATTTATTATAAGTGTACATTCTGTATAGTATTTATTCTAATAATTTCGAAATATCACATTTAAGTTTTTTTTTGTAAATTTTTTGTAACTTTCTGTGATTTTTGTAATTTTAGTGGATTCTAAATTCTGTTTTATATAATTAACCTATGTACCTAAAGAATAATGTGTCTTGAACTCCTAATTAACTCAGCGCAAATCAGGACAAAACATAGAATTTAAATAATATAACCCAGGATTTCTTCCAGTGAAAATTTATACCTAATTCCTAAGAATTGTGTAGAATCAAATAGATGTATTCGTGTAAGTTGTGCACAGCAAACAAAAAAAAATTGTTGACTTATCGTCCAAATAACATGTGATATGTCTGCATGATTGTTATCTGTCATCTTTTTAGCGATTAATCATTATATTCATGAATGTTTTTTGTTTGTTCCGGTATTTATCAAAAAGAAAACAAAATTTTTTCCATCCTTACCTTTCCCTTCTGATTTGCTATGATTTCACTTAGAATACATCACTAAGAATCAACAAATTTCTATGACCAATAAGGAATATCTGAATTTGGAGATAATGCAATAGAAATATTATGAAACAGTTTGTAAATATAGGATAATTTTTATTACATAGCAGAAATACCTACCTTAGAATAAGGATTTTATTGATTTTTAAATACAATATTGTATAGTTTTTATTTAGTTTAGGACAATGTACTTCTTTAATATATAGTTTATTGTAATATTTTGTCTTTACAAAAATATAATTAATTAAAATCACTTTGGCTTTTATATTACCCCTCAGTCTCAATCTTGAGTTTAAATACCGTGATATGCATAAATTTTGTAGAAGATGAATACACAAATTGATATAATCAACAAAACAAAATACCATGTTGTGGAGGCTTTAACGAAAAGCATTGGCTGATTTCAGTCTTCTAAGTCGTGAAGGTTTATATAATATATAAAAGATTCTCCCAATAATTGAAGACAAATCAGACCAAGCACATATGGGGGATCAATTTCAGTTCCTGTATCGCAGCAAAGTTCACTTCGACCATTGCCACATGTCTTTTGACAATGTCTGACCTAACCTCAGACCTTCAAACCTGCAGAACGTGCCTAAGAAATCCGAAAACAGCAAATGATTGGCAAAACAGAATATGACATGGAAGTATGCGAACAAAGATTAATACAGAATGAAATAAATATTTCGGAGATAGTTTTCCATCTCGACAAGTGCCATCATGAAAATGATCATATCACAAAAACTACGTTTGTTGTAAATTGAAAATATGAAATTATCGGAACTCAAAAAAATCAACAGGTTTTTTTCAAGTCATATTTAGTTGTAAGTACAAAACAAAGAGTCTCATATATATCCATATTAGTTGAATTATCGAAGGAAAAAAATTTTGTTCCACTTTTGCTCTGTTCATAATCGTTAACTCACACTAATTCACCAGTTGGAACTGGTGTTATTTTATTTAGCTTTTGGAGGTCTTCAATACAGAATACCTAAAGAAGAGACACCCAGGACGTAATATTAACCATGAATTTTCAAAAATCTTGAGGTGATTATTGTCAACCTAAAAATTTCGTCAAATTGTTACCACGCGTACATGGTAAATGGAGCTGGTTAGGTTGAAATGTTGGCCTACAAACTGTCGAGATGACATCTTGATGATTTATCAGCTGCAAATAAATTATTGATCCAATACGTTTCAAATAATTTGAATTTACCTACAAAAATGACGAAACATCTCTAACACAGGATATATATCACAGAAACTTGACCATTTTGGTGGCACAGATGAGTCTATCTTCTGTAAGGTAGCCTGTGTCTTCATTTCGATATATTACATAACAGTTGTTTTTTTTCCAAAGTAAAAAAATCCAAAAGTCCCCTGTGTTTTGTGAGAAAAGTATGTTATTTGTATACTATTCTGTTAGCTATAAGCTAAGAACAAACAGTGTAATATAAAACGCTGTTTTTTGCTATTCTTGGGCTACCATAGTTAAAAAAAGCTGTATTATAGGAAATATTTAATTTAATTACTCTCTTGGTTTACAATTGAATATAAGGATGTCCAGTAGGCTTTTCGGAAAGGAAAAAAAAATCTTTTGTATATTCTAAATGACCAGCTCAATTTTTTTAACCCATGCCAAGGATATATTAATTGTTCTAGACAAAAGGTTTATCGAACTACTTCAACTGGCAGCGTATAGGTATGCCTAAAATAAATCAGAATTAAGCCTGTCATGACTCATTGTGGAGAGTTTTTTGAGAATCGCAAAAGAACAGTTCATCTGTAACAATGACTATCATTTAATTTCGGTTTCTAAGCCCATTTCTGTATATAT
>WOGO01000026.1:0-13037 GCA_015342085.1 Leptinotarsa defecta
AAGATGGGGGTGGCCCAAGTCAGATGACACCCTTTATAAAAGATTCATGGACATATTCTGATAGCCCACATCAAGTGCCAATAGCAAAATGTAGACAGATTTTCAATGTCTGCGAATAAAGAAGATATAGGCAAAAAATAATTTGGGATTTTTTGGTTTTTCCTGTATATCTCCACAACCAAAATAGCTATATTCGATTTTTTTACATCATTGAATAGGTCTCTGAAATACGCAACTTTGCCAATTATTCAAATACTGTTTATCGTCCGTGACTCTTGAAATCTGGCAGGCGGAGACTTCAAAAACTGCATAATTCGTGCAAGTTTTTCCAAGAATATCAAATATTATTTTTCCAGCTTTTTCCCTTTCTTTTCTTCTTGTTTTCATAAATTTTGTATTATTATAAGTTAGCTGTTGCTGGTTGGATGGAAGAGCAATTTGTGCAGATGTTGAATTCTGTCATTTGTGAGGTTAGGTTAGTATTTCTTGTACTGAGTAACCTTTTAGTAAAATCATTTATTATTATTATTCCTAGACATATGCAACGCAACTGCTTGCTAATAGCATAAACTCATTCAACATAGGATATGTTCGACTCTATATAGGTTTCCCAATAATATTCTAATATTCAAGAAAACTTATGATTACTCGTAGAAGTAAATTGAATGTAAGCAATAGACCAACAATATTTTGAAAATTTATAAAATAATGTATTTCCTTCTATATCCAACCATGTAACATTTTTGACTTTACAAAGATCTGCAATACTATTATTTGCAAGTTTGTATTCAATTTCGGAGTAAAAAGTTAATCTAAATCTAAACTTGCATACATTGACTTAACGAGAACCAATGAAAGAGCAAAACTAACTACGGCTTATTAAGTGTTTAGTGACCACTTATTCATATTTCCTTTGGAGCTTTAGAGTCGCTGGATGTTGCGATTTTTTTAATGTGTACGATAACAATAATTTCAAGTCGACAGAAAAATAATTTTCTGCAACACTATTTTGGTCGAAATAACGAACTTTTCTTGTGACTTCATGTTTGCGAAAATAGAACTATACTACTATGTCAAAAAAGTACCGGAGATTGGTCATTGAAAAGCAAAAAGTAGACCTCTTCCGAAATAATACACTGTCATCTATCGACAGAAAACGGGCGTTTTGAAGTGGTATTTTGAGTTTTGGAAAAAAATCGACCGGGGCCATATCAGGTGAATACGGTGGCTGTTCGATAAGCCTTGTTGAGTTTTTGGCCGGAAATTCGTTAATAATGATGGCCTTATGAAATGGTGCGTTGTCATTGTATAATGCCCATGAGTTAACTTTCCAAATGTCTTGTCTTTTTGGGCTCTTTTACTCTCTCAAAAACCGCAAAACGCTCAGATGATATTCGTTATTTACTTTCTCACCTTTTGGCAAGAAATTCGAGTGCACAAGACCGCGGTAATCGAAAAAAAAAACTGTCGTATGATCGACTTCGACCAGCCTTTTTTTTTTGGTTTCGTTGGCAGGTGCCATTCCGAAGCTTTTTGACTGGTTTGCATATCAAATTTGTGAACCCATGTGTCATCACCACTTACAATAAGTTTTATGAATAATGGGTCGGAATTGACTCGTTATAACATGTCTTCAGCGACCTTCACGCGATTGATCTTATGCGAAAAATTTAGGACTTTTGGCAACAGTCGAGTAGCAACTTGTTTCATTCCAAAAAAATCGCGTTAAATGGTACGAATTGATTCATGAGACGTAGGTATTTCAGCGCCTCTCAGATGTAAACAACGATTTTGTCATTATTTCTTTTGATTTAGCAATGTTGAGTTCAGTTGAGAATATTGATACGAGGCAAATCTTCCACCACATCACGACCGCTTTTAAATGCACTGTGCCACTTATATGCAGGTGTGTATGATAAAGTTGATTCATCATAAGTCCTATACAACATTTTTAGTGCTTCGGCACACGCAATACCATTTGCAATGCAATTTAAGACAAATTATTTGTCTTAAAAATTTTAAAATAGCAAAACAAGTTTGAGGTTGAATATCAAATTGAGTACCGCAAACAAACTAAATAAAGGATGGCACTTGGACTCTGCGTGAGTATAGACCTAGTTACAAAAATTATTTCTACAATCTCTTCACGCCGGTTTTTGAATGAATCATTCCCGGTATCTTCTTGACAAAAATATATATTGGAGGGTTTACGTTTATTCACCTATTCCGTTTTATACTCATAAATACATAATCCACGAAATACCAGCAATGGAATAAGGATGTATTAAGACAAAGAACTACACTGTGCCCTGCCAGAGTGAAAACAAAAAAAAATTCTAAAATACATGGCGCAGGATTGTGCCACTTATCTCATAGCAGGATTTCTGGTAGGAATTCAAATACTTTACTGGGAATACGCTGAATACTGACCTAATGTTTATATTCTTTAAAAATTTTCACAAACGGAGGCCATGACAACCACGAGAATACCTGCACGAAGTTCGAAGTGAATAAAAAATAAAGCAGGAATGTTACTGAATTGAACATTGATCCATTACAGAGGTTGTTTTCGAAAAAAAAAGACATTCCAATTTTTACTTTAGGATAAAAAACAAGATCAGATGAAAAATTACAGTTCAGTTTCAACATATTGGCAGCCCAGAGATGACATTCTTTGATATTTACTATAGTTGCCAAAATTTTTATTAGCGATGTGCAGAGTACGGTTTGACTCGATTCCTGCTTCAGAACTTGCCTACTCGAATACCAATTTATTTTGATTCGAGTACGCCGGACTCGATTCCGGTACTCGAAGAATGTATACGAATCCAACTGACTCGAGTCTCGTATTCGAATTTGGTTAACTCGCTCGTACAAGCGTTGCCAACCGTACTATTTAAATCGTATTTATACGACCTTTTTGGTTTTGGTACGATGTACAGTCGCCAGCACGTCAAGCTATACAAATTTGTCAAATTTCTGTAATCGATTTCGACCTTTATAGTTTGAGTTTGATGGGCTGCCCACCGTACGATCGTATATCCCTAATCGTACGCAAAATATAACATCTTTTCAAATATTAGAATAAAATGAGAAAAAAAAATATCCGATTTAATTCTTTTTTTTTTTGTTTAAATCCATAGAAGTCCTGTAATACGAAGATCTCGAGAAGCAACTAGGCATCATCAAAAATGACCTTCAACGGAATGGTTACTCCAATGTGATGGTGGAACAGACTTTGGCTAGAGGACAGAAGAGCCCCACAAGAAAGAAAAGCAGTCACAACCAGTACTTGTACTTCCCTACATCAGATGATTGTCGGAAAGGATAAGAGTTGGGTCCAAGTATAACATCAGAACCTGCTTCAGATCTGGGAATACTATCCGTACCAGCCTCGAGCAGCCCTGCGAGTGCGGATAATCCTACATCGGTGAAACCAAGAGGCCATTGACAGTTCGCATTGCCGAGCACAAGAAACACACACAGCGAGGATAAACCAGCAAATCAGGAATAGCAGAGCATGTTTGGACTCATCAACATAACATCCAGTGGTCTCAAGCTGAAATCATCCGTAAGGAGAAACACTGGTTTAGGAGAAAATTCAAAGAAGCCGCATATATGTTGTTCAACAACACATCTAGGTAAGCTAGCGTAGAGATACGCAACATTTGGAAACCTATAATCCAGCGGAAAACAACCAACTTCCTCCAGTCAGCTCCCGCTGAAACCGGTGAAGCGGAGAGAGGGAAGAGGGGATAGGTGAAAGCACTCGAATGACCTATAAATAGTCAGCTCTCAGAGGAAAGGTCCAGTCATCACCCGAAGACGATTGTGGATACTAACAATCGAAACGTGTGAAGCAACTTGTCTTGGAACCTTTCAATTTTAATTTTCATTACTTGTTAATTGTTCAGTTTTCAATTATTGCTTATATTTTATTTCATTGTAATTTCAGTTTTTTTCTTAACATAATTGTTATTTTTTCGCTAATCGTTTTAATTTTATTGATTCAAATCTTTTTATATCAAATTAGACAATAAAAGTCCGAACTAATGAAATGCATCATGAAACATTCAAACAAA
The DNA here is from genome assembly GCA_015342085.1 of Leptinotarsa defecta. Lineage (NCBI taxonomy): Eukaryota > Metazoa > Arthropoda > Insecta > Coleoptera > Chrysomelidae > Leptinotarsa > Leptinotarsa defecta. The sequence goes on from WOGO01000026.1 coordinate 4,083, forward strand.
CAGGATAGTATCATTATAAAAGTTAGTTTGGAGTAAAAATATTGACGTTTTTATTTTTTCAACGTTAGACAAGATCTTCATAAGGGCGCAGAGGCTAAAAATGAATAATAACCATTTTGAATTCGTGTTTTTTATTCAAGGACAAAACACAAGCACTACAACACAAGCACTACAGGAAAATCCTTAAGGCGCTCTAAGAGCGGTGCCTGTGCGAAAGTAGCGATTCACATCGCTACTTTCTGGAGATTATATCCATTTGGAAAACGTTCTCAGGAAGTTTATAACACAATCGCAGTTCTCCATATGAAAGACTTCTTGAACTGTGAAGTTCGAGGTGTACAGAGTTGGGCAGCCACAGTCCATCGCGTATTTCCAAGATGTACCGTCCTTGGTGGAATGAAAAGTGCCAAGTCACATGAACACCTCCCGTGAAAGTATCTATAAAAGAGACACAAATCTCCAATCTTCCATCGCTGTTCCAGACTGTCAATCAGCAGCTTCAGGGTATGCTTAGGGGCGGAGTTCCATACATGAGAATAATACTCCAAAGGTCTAATTTCAGCTTTATAAAGCACCAAAAGTTGCTGAGGTGCTTACAGTTTTCTGGTTCGGAACAGTGTTTCAAGCTTTTGAGAAGCAGCCTTTGGAATTCCAGCGACAAGATTGTACTAAGTGTAGCAAAGTGATACAACATTAACTTTGTAACACTAATATAGGTGTCCAAAAATACTGAGATTGATATTACAACCGACGAAATTAACAAGTCGCAACTAACTCTAATACATAAAAATTGGCCAGATTTCTTTCGAAACAGGGCCAGTTCATATCATACCACAACATTTGAAAACGCATTCCTCTCACTACCATGAGCGATTGAAATCAGAGACCAAAAACAAAGTATTCGTGATCTGACACCAGGGGTGCTAGGCTGAACCTCGTATGCATTACAAAGCTTGCCATTTCAACGAAGCAGATGGGAGTCTTGTTCATCATTGATATACGTAGTTTTAGTTTTACGTAGTCTTGGGCTCTAGTTTCAACTAATGGCCTTGCAGTAAAAGCTACTTGGCTTCACAACTGACGGCCTAGGGCCTTTAAGGGCACTCGAGTCCAGAAATAGATTTATGGTTCAGCCTTGTACCAATGATGAAACCTAAAGCTGATCGGTCAAGCGCTCTCCGATATCGGATCACAAATGTTTTGTTTTTGGACCTGTTTTTCAGTTGTTACATAACAGTGAAAGCTGAAGAGAAAGGCAGGATGAATATCGTTCGGTAATCAATGTGGAAGCTTGGCTTTGTAACTCGTTTGATATTCGTGGATTGTCGATCTCATAGATTGTGTCATCGCCTTGCGCAGGCTGGTACTTTGAGGAGTGTAAAGTCCAGCAATGCATTAGTGGTTCTAACTAGAACCACTGACGAGACCTATGGAGGGTCAATACACTGATGTCTTGTATTGGATAACGAAGGCTTTAATGGGCTCCAGTTTACAGTCCGGTTTCGTCTTCTGAGAAAACCAGTAGATATCCAAACTTTGTTTCGCAACAGACCGCCTTTAGGAACTTCGTTCATTACTTATTTGCGTGGTTTGAATTTTCTGTCGATCCCATAAATGGCGTCGTCGTAATGGTAGTTGCAAACATGGACAAGACATACGTTTTATGTATACTGCCAAATCTGAATGGAGGTGTATCAAGAGATATTTTTTTTATTGAACTGCAAGAGGTAACTATGAATTATCAGGTGCTATGAGATGGAATTGACCGATACTTGAAAATCCATAAGGTATACAAGTAACAATATGAACACGCCTGGAAAAGCAATTGTATAGTGAAACGCGTATTATAGTTTTGTGAATGAGGTGAGTGTGAAAACATGTTTGATAGAAAAAAGTGATCATTGAAGAGTACTGCTGATAGTGTAATATCAACGACGCAATTTATCAATTCGTTTATAAATGTCTATAAGCAACCCAAGAAATTGTCAACTTCCGCCTTATTTACCTTGAGAAAACTCAGTTGCCATAAATGCTCCTGCTCCTCTGAGAACAAATTAATTCTAGTTTGGAGACAATATCCTGGAATTGCAAATGCTGCTTCTTAAAAGCTTGGGACACTACTCCGAACTAGATTTTTATTGAAAAATAATTCGTTTTCGAGATACAAATTGTTGAAATTTTTAAAAACATGGTTGGATGTCATAAGTTTTTTGCAATTTTAGTTATTTTCATCAATATTTTATAGGAAAAAGTTGTTTATTTTAACGAGATCCAAAAGTACCAAAAGTTTACTGTCAAAAAAGTTAGAACAATTTGAATTAAATGGACAGCGTACGCAGCGTCCTCTAGACGTTACATGAAAATCAATACTGAATTATGATTCCCCACGTCAGAAAAATCCCGGGTACCAAATTTCTTTCAAATGAAGTATTTTTTGTTGACATTATTTTTTTTAAAAGAAACAAAAATTCAATTTCAACAACCTGTACCTCCAAAACCAAGCATTTCCGGTAACAAATGTATATACTCATTTTTTACAATTGTCTCGGAAATACGTTACTTGAATATTTCAACGTACTTATGCTACACCCTGTATCCAAGAAAAGAAAAAAATCTGATCTATATTTTATTCAATATTCCTATTCAATACTTGAAACCACCCGTATTTACTCGTATATTTTCACCGGTATTAATTTTGGTCCTACAATAATTTTTGAGATTTTCGCAAGAATTTTTCCTATCCTGTCAGGTAAGTAAGATGAAGGATGGGTGCTCGCCTGGGTGCGCGTTTCGTTTCTTAGACTTCTTTGGCCCAGATGCTCTAATACCTTGTTTTTTGTATCCGACCGTGAAAGTTTAAAACTTCAGTTCACATACTTTTCTAGTTTATCATCTTCAAAACAAAGAACGAACTGTCTTCAGCCAATCCAAGTCTCTTGTCATGCCGTAGTGTTATCTAACAATTGTTTGGTGACATACTTCGAAAAACGAATTAATGCTTCGAAATGGACCCATTCTGGTAGATTTTGCTAAGGTACAGGTAATTCAGTGTTTGTTTAGCAAAGACAAAACGATGTCAATGACAGGTTAGACAAAACAGATTCCTTCTTTGCCAAGAATCCAAATTAGAGACAATTTTAACTTTCTATGGTGAAGTGCATAACAATCAAAGGTAGAACTTGAACTTTTAGCAATCGAAAACAAGAACTGGTCCCAAATACCAAAGCACTTCAAAAGTGATTGAAACATCAATGATTTCGAGTAGAAATTGGTGGAAAATTTTCTCGAGAAAGTACCCGTTAATTTTATCAATGATTCATACAAACAATGGAATGTTTGGAATAAGACCTTGGTTATTGTTCATGCGACACTTTGTATTCCTGAACTTACGAAAACATCCAGAAGTCTCCAAAACGTATTGAGCAACATTATAATTGTCCAGTATTCAGACTCAAATATGTCCTGCGTATCCTTTCAAACGACTTTTTACCTCGCTCAGCCTAACCGATATATTTTCCTTCACACTCATTACAGCTATTTCATATATCGGTCAGGCTAAGCGAGTTATAGGAACTCGTTTCAAAAAACACTCATCCAATATACGTTAGCGTTTTTGATTACTTCAACAAGCTAAAAATGTATCAGTAGCAAAAGTTTAAGGAGCCCCGATTATTTCAGAGACCTTGATATTCTGAGAAAACATTTCCAGACTTTGAAAAGGAAATATGTCTTAGTAGTGATTAGTTTTTAAAACAAGTGTTTTTTTAACCCAAAACTTCGAAAAGTACATCATTAAGTGAGGATGAGAGTGTTACATCAAAGTATGGCAATATTTTTCTTGCATTACGCTGCGTATCATTCCTTTGAACGTTTGTTTCAATTATATTAACGAATGTTTTAAAGTACTAACTAAATTGGGAAAGTGTAGTACTTCAATTTCCACATAAAGGCAGTAGTTTCGAAAGAACATCCTTTCGTATAATTAGTGATTTGAAGAAAATAGTTGTTTCAAAATGGGTTTATTCTTACAATTTTTCATCAAAAAAAAAACCTATCTGCATGATCTACACATTTTGGCAGAGTTTATTGTAAGTTTCTTTCTTGCCTTCTTCGAAAGTTAGTTTGTTATATTTTATTTGAGGATGGGTAGAAAGCCAAAACGCTTTTATTCCCAATGGTTGTCTAAAATTTTCTTAATTTTTTCTATAGAATTTTTAATAGAAAATGATAGTTATTTTGTTTAAAGTTTTCTTTATTTCTTGAAGTGTTTTAGAATCTCGGAAAAAAAATCAGATATTGTTTATTTATACAAAGTGTTTTCAATAAAAAAATTCATCATTCCTTGAAGCGTTTCAATATTTGGAAGCACCAATATCAAAGTGAAATAGATAAATGCATACGAATCATATTTATATAGAGGGTATCTCTGACGTAGATAAATCCAAAAACAAGCGCTTTTCCCAAACACCAGAAATTCATTACTCTTAAATCTCCAGTAGTTCAAGTAAACTGAAGATGCAAAATTGGTTGTTGAAACACGCGTCCAGGATATTGGATTCCTGGTGATTGGAAAAACTTTTCATTTTAAAAATTTCCACAAACTTGATTTTAAATATTTTCATAAAATTCATTTTAAACATTTTTATAAACTTCATTTTATATTTCCTCATATCTTTCGAATCACTTATTCACATCTGAAGTAAGTTTATTTGATACTGATAACTAGCCTATTGGCTGCCTCGTTTGGAGCTTTTAAAATACCTCAATAAAATAAAAAACTGCAACATCAGTAGTTCAAATTTTTCGTTGAAAAATAAGTTCTACAAAATTGTTGGATGAAATCATTTTCAAAACAAAGTTATTGAGCTATATAAAAAAGCATCTCTTTTCTCACTAAATTTTCAGATCTAGTTCAAGGGAAGAACTCAAAAAACAAAACATTTATATTCTATACAGCACCCGAAATAATTCATTAACGGTGGCGTCAGTCTTAACTTTGAAGTAGTACGAACTCACTTTGCCTTCGTTCTCTATTTTATGAAAAAAATTCAATAGTCTTGCACAAATTGAAAACTAATACTTGATTCTTATGGTTTCAGATAGGCTTTTACTTCAATTACGTAATCTAAATATGTTAACTTTTCAAGGGAAATTTCTAGTATCGTTATAAAAAATAAATTTGAGATAACTTCAAAACGAATTAAATCTGAGATATTTCTTTCATGTGCTTAATTATTGCTCTCAAAATACAATTACTCAATGAATTAGTTGCAAACCTTCTCTTATGTAATGCCAATGACTCAAAAATTTCCTAATAGTGTAACTTCTCGTGTAGATAATTAGCCTCATCAGAGTTGAAAAAATTTGAAAACCTAAACAAATATAAACTTCTTACTTACCTCAAAAGGCCTCAATCCTCAATAAGTAAAGGAAATAACATGCATTTCAAAGGCATATAATAGTGAAAGATGTAATGAATTGAATTTCTGGCAAAGTTCTCTTCTGAAATACTTGGATCTCGGACACAATCTCCCATTTCAATGTTTCTTAGCAATTTGAACTATTCAACCAATCCAATATGATTCTCCATTTTTAAGATTATAATAATATCCAAAGAAAATTTGTATCTTAAAAAATAAAACTGAATTAATAACTCGAGAAAAATATTCAAATGAAAATATATAACTTTTAACTAAATCAAATCAAAATATTGGGTTAATTGGCGAAAAAAATGAAGAGTATGCCGAAATCCAAGCCTCTAATATAAATTGGGAACTCATTGAAATTCTTGAACGAATAATTTTCAAATTGAAATTCAATTAGTTTTTTGAAAAATATTTCAAATTTTTTTCACTATCATGATAATACTTTTCGTACTGTCAACTTTACAACGACACATTTCGGTGCACAGTATCTCAGCCGAGGAAGCAATTGTGTAGCGAAGAGTCTTAATCCAATATAAGTTTTTCAGATGATTAAATAATTTCTAGAAGGCCACAGAAGATTGAAGATTTTACTAAAAATCATGTAATGTCATACTTACTGCAATGTGGCTCAGTTATCACTATTAGATAATTGAAAAAAAGTTTTGGAAAATCTTTGGTATATTTTTGCCTTATTACAGTCATTTAAGTTAGGAACTGAAACTACCAAGGCAACTACTTGAATAAATTACTGATTAAAAATATGGCACACTAAACACTGACTAGAATCATTAAATATATAGTTAGGCATAAAGTGCTATGAATTGAAAACTAGCCCCGTTATCTCTTGGCTGACTGGTACCCAAGTATTTGTAGTTTACAAGACTATAAGATTCGATAACTCCTAGAAATCACAAGTTTTCATTACATATACTTATTATTTCAAATGCCTTTTCATTTTTTTTTCTTTGAAAAATTATGAATGTTTTTGGTAACGTTGACTAGATTTTATGGTAGGTCCTATTAGAGTGTTTGAGAAACTGTTCTAGTTCTATAAACAGTTATACTCTTGCTAAATTTTGGTAGCATAGTATGTTTGTTATCGAAATGTCTCTTTAGATTCGATTGTTGATGAAATTTTCTGTCACAGAAAGAACACTGGAATCGAGCCATTTTTCCACACTCATATACCATATGTCTGCGCATGTTTCCTCGATGTTTGTAGATTTTCCCGCAGTTGGAGCAAGGAAAACCATTTGTTGAATCAGGATCAATATGTTGCAGAAACCAATTTCCACCGCCTGGAAATAAATACTGCTGTACTAGCGATTCCAATGTTCTATTCCATTTTTCTTTTCTTGACCAAACATCAACTTAGGACAAATCAAAACACGTTAAGGGGAGAGTAGTCAAATTAAAGTCGATGGGTTTGTGAAAAATATATATTATCATTTTTCTGTCATCAATAACATTGTAAAATAAATAATTCATTGTCTTCTTTTGCCACACGCGAAGGTGAATAAGCAGGAAATGGTTAGTCTGTAACAATAGAGAAGGAATATTGAGGACCAGCTTCAAAAAAAGCCCGAGGCGCAAAATATTCACGATTTCTGTTTGTCATTAGTATATTATTGATTGCAAGCCATGCCAAATTTTTGGGAATTCCTATGATACCTCTTAAAATGTATGATTTTTCTAAGCCTCATGTAAAAATCTAGTAAAGTGGCAACAAAAACACAAGGTGAGATCTTGTGATACACTGTTTGGAACCTTTGGTGTAGTAATGAATTTTACTAAGTTTAATCCTAACACCAAACTGTTTTCAACACCTCGGCACGCCTTTCTATCACCAAGGAAAATTAAACTTCATCTTGAAGATGATCACTTGGTTATTGAAACACGTGTCGAGGTGTTAAAAACAACAGTTAGGTGTTGGGATTAAATCCAGCGATATCAAAGGTAAGTTGCCAAAACGTTTCTTTAAATTTGTATATTAAACAAGGATGATGTAAAATTTTTTGTCAAATTATTCAATAACCGGTTTTCCTTCACTCACGCGCACTTACAACAGATAGTTCAAAGCAAAACAATTATTTTATCAGGACTAAATAAAATCATACGTGTTCAAAAAATAATAGGACTCCCTGAAAATTTTACATGGAATTGTGGTCAATTACAGAAATCTCGTATTTTGCAGAATGAGTGAAGAGTCAAAGTTGAGACAAGAGCAATTGCGCAGGCTTCAAATTCGGAAGCATTTGTGAGATATCATTCACTTAAAAATTTGCTCAATTTCAACAAAACTCTAAAAAGCACAAAAACCTACTGAAATATTTGTGACAATGTGATTGAATAATTTTCAAATGAACAAGTTGATGTGAGTGAGACCACTTGTCACATAGTCAACAAATCAATTTGGTAAATGATAAAAAAAAATATACTCACGAGTTATTGACGCAGCGAACCAACAGGGGACCATGGATGGACAGCTTCGCCAATTATGATTTTGTTAGGGACATAAAAGGAGATCATTAATAGGACTATATCAGACTGTGACAAAAATAAGTATTCACTATTTTCAGAACATCTTTTTGAGGAAAGAAGACTACTTGGGAAAGTTGCTTTCCTCCACGATGAGAAAGTAGTGAAAAAAATACTCGAAAAATATTCGCTCAGTTTCAACACAGCCTAGATATAAATGACAGGGTAATGTGGGAAATGGGATGAAGGATAAAAATGGAGCATCCGACATCATCTTTTTCCAATGATAAGTTGACTACTGAAATTTTCTCAATTCAAACTCGAAATAAAAAAATTAAAAATGGGCCCACCTCCACCCAGTCCGATCATTTCTTTATAGGAAATAATCGACCTGCTTACTACGACAATAACAAATGTCATATAAATGACACCTGTTATTTTTTCAAGATTCCCGAAAATTTGGAAAAATGTAATAAACTGTATATAAAAGAGTAATTGAACAGTTTTTCATGAACTCAAGAATATCTCGTATTGAAAACTTTCTTGGACAAATGTCACAAGAACTGTTTAGCAACACCACATTCGTATAAAAAATGTCTTTCCAAAGTGTACTGTACTGAATAATACCTTCCACATCGAAAACACTTGTAAATCCACGGGTCTGTAATGAAATCAGTCATAAAGAGCCATAAATAGATCAATCATTTATAGTAACCAAATCAATTCCAGTATTCTGTATATTCCTCCAATCATATTAATGAAGTATAATAAGCTTGGAACAATATACAAAATAGATGGTTCCCAATGAAATAAATTATATTTCAAATAGAACCAATTACTGAAATTGAAAATGTTGACGAGTTTGTTTGGCCCTCTACTCGATCAAAGTCCATTAACAAGACGCCAGTTTCTTAACAAAAGTTTACGACGCAGAAGTTGAAAATATTGGCGATTAGCAGACATTTGGCAAAAGAGTTTGATTGGAGGTTTCGGTGGTCGCCTCAAAATCAAGCTCAATTACTAAATTTCAAAGAAGGTTTTTTTTTTAAAT
>WOGO01000026.1:13047-40025 GCA_015342085.1 Leptinotarsa defecta
TAAATATAATTTCAAGCAGTTGAAATATAAAAAGTGGTAGAATAATAAGTTCACAAAAAAAAAACTAACTCGAAAGTGGAATGCAAAGATCACACTTTCAATTTAGTTTTTTGGGGTCATCTTGCAATTCTACTACTGAAAAATGGAAACTATTTCTCAAAAAATTGTTCTTTTTCAAGATTAGTTGAAATAATAATACCTCACTGCACACAAAATGTATACAGCTACAATTACAAGTTTTTCAAACTTGAAGACCTACAATACCTGAAATTATTAATTATACCTCACTGTATAACATATACAGCTACAAAAATATTTAAATGCATTCATTGGAATGAATAAATTGAAATTACCTCACTGTATACAAATACATATACAGCTACAAGTGCAATGGCAGAAAATGAATATTTTCAATTTATTCATTGGGATGAATAAATTGCAATTACCTCACTATATACAAATACGTATACAGCTACAGGGGCAATAACAAAAAATCATCTAATACTTAGAAAAAACCTATTTTTCAAACACTTTTCCATGTAAAATTACATAGAATAAACAAAAACTAATAATTAGTTAGTATAATATCTTTCAAACAAGAACAATTTCAATCGAAATTGTTCTAATCGGAAGATATAATCAAACACGTGAATTTCAACTCACTGCAAAAAACTTTTTACAGCTACAAATGTTTCAATCCAGAGTATTTTCAGCAGATAACTAATATTTTTCTGAAATAGCAATAGTTATGATCAAGAATACCTCACTATGTGACTAAATAGACTCATAGCTACATGAAATAATTGTTTTCAACACAATTTTCACTAAAAAAAACAACCATTGAGTTGACAAGTTCAACAGTACACAGAATGGAGCATCATGGCAAATATTTTCCAGAAGTCTTATTAGCCAACGTAATAAACTAATGGTAATAAGAACGTTTCCTTCAATATTATTTGTCTAGAGTTCAGCTCGCAACACAATAACAAATATTGATCAGAAATGCTAATCAATAGAGTCTCACTAGTCGAGTAATGATTTTTTTATGTGAATTTCAACTTGAAATTCACATGTAACACTGCAAAACCCTAAACATAATGATGTAGTCGACAAATAATTTTGATATTTCAAAATTATTTTTCACTGGCATTTCGATATCAAGAGGCACCTAAATTTCATTACATACAGACGTATGTAATAAATCACTTGCATTACATGAAATCATGCAATACTTACACATGAAATGATAAAAAATATTGGTAAAGAAAGAACCACCAATATTTCAATCATCTGATCAATACTTCAAAATCTATCAATTATATAATAGATTCAGAGCAATGATGAACACAGTACAAAATACAAGACTAAATTTAGCCATGTATAAACAAATAAAAACAATGTACAATAAATATGTATACAACTGTAAAGCATGCACACATGATAAAATACATGTTAGACCAAAAGTTGAAAGATACATGAGATAGAAGGCCAACATTATAAGTACGGGACGCAGTACAAACGATACTCAACATCGACTAATCAACATATAAAACAATTCAACAATCACCACATATATTAGAAACAACGTGGAATATCGTTTGTCCAGGCCAAATTACAAAACCCAAACACAAAGCGCTTGCAATTGTATGGCAAAATTTTCAAATTTGGAGGTGGGTAAATGATACAAAATAAAAAAAAATGTAACAAGCGGGAGAATCTGCAATTGAAAAACACCGAGACATCACAGTCTCCGGTTTAAAACCAAAATGTATTCCAGTAATCCCAATAATTTTGAATTTTCTTAGATAACGTATCCCAACAACTACAAACCATTTTATGTAAGGTAATAAAACAGTTTGTACCTGTAACAGATAGAGTCACCCTAGAAAAACAATCGACAAACCAAAACAGCACTAAGGAAACAGTTTGGTTTCAATTCCGTTCTCCCCCTTCTTACCTTTTGATGACATCTTGAAAACCAATGGCATTCTGGAAATGGAAAACCACAGCTACACCATAATTACCACAAATATATTTCCAAAATATTTCAAAAGTTATTACGAGTATGAGTACCACATTCAACAGTATGAATGCCATCGGTTTAACATAATTCAAGTACATTTATCAGTATAAATGTAATGAGCATTCAACAGTATAAATGCATAGTATTTTCTGAATAACATTCCTATATAAATCCATTGAAATAATGAAAATACGAAGAAAACCTCCAAATCGGATAAGACACTGGCGACGATTTCTTCATGGAGGGAGAAGGGTATATTGGAAAAACTAAACTACGAGCCACTACACCAAAAAAGCTAAAAAGTGGAAAGCAATATATAAGGAAACCAAATGCTACCAAGTTAGAAAAAATAAATGTTAAAGAACCAGAGACTGGAAACTCGGGTGTTAAATTTTGCCATACCATGTGCAAGCGTTTTAAACTTGCCTATCGACTTGACTCAAACATACATTTACATGGTTTAAAAACAAAGCTGTATTGACTCAAGACATTAGGCAAGTTTTTACAATTGAAACAAAAATCTTACCTTGTGAATCTCGATGAGCACCTACGGCCTCTTGTGCGGCCAAAAATACTTCATCTTGACTTTGATTACCCATATGCCAACCACCGAAACCTGTAATTGTCCATTAGAATACCGAGACCACAAATTTGACATCCAAAATTTTCGAAGGCCGTTTTCGAAATTTTCAAAATATCAGAAATTTTCTAATGGTAAAAATTAAAATTTCAAAAATTTTATTGCAGCTCTTTTATAGTTTCCAGTGACATTTTCTCTGAATGTACATGTACGATCTATTGTAGTCATTGAACTGTCAAAATACTTTAAATTTCCTATGAAGAAACACATGCAATTAACGTTCCTCAAGAATTTGTATTTGAATAAAACCGTTTCTAACTCTATTACAAATTTCAGCTAAGAGCCAGGAAATACATTCAACTCCTCTATGTACAGTCTTGTTCATAATTGAACTATTGTATAACTGACAGAAAATGAAAATTATTTACATTTAGTTATTGATGGAAGTGATATTTCTCAAAAAGTATAGATACTTCATTTTCTGTACAAAATGTATTTCTTGATACATATACGTTAATAGGTGGATATTTCAGACATTAGAGGTAGAAATAGGATAACGACTCCGAAAGCTGTGTCCTGTATACATCTCTGGATTTGGAAGTTTCAAAAAAGTTGCTATTTGTTTCCCCATTGCTCCAAATTTATTTATACCAATTTTTTGTCTACTACACGCACCGTTTCGATATTGTAGGAAAAATGCCCGGCATGCAGGTTGTGGACGTAGGTCCATATAGCTTTTGCAAATTTTATAAAAAAAATCCGTTATCACGAATTTTCGAAAACCTTTTGATTTAAGATCTGAAACATTGACTGATAGAGCTGATCCAAGGTCTTGAATGTCTTCAATATTCAATAAATGAAGTTCAGTTGCACGACAAGCCCCCAGGACTCCAAAAATCAATGCCACCTTAAAAAAGATTATGTTATGCAATCAGAAGTTGGTACTTTCCAAATGTTTACCTTCATTGCAAGATATTTATTGTCGGGTGCTTCACGTGTGAATCTATTTACTTCTTCTGGTGTAAACAGTTTAGCTTTTTTCGCCTTATAGCCCTTAGAGTTGCGTTTTAAAAATTCCCGCAATCTAGGATAATGCTCTATATTGATACCATCATTAATATTGAGAGTACTTCTCAACATCGAATATGTTGCCCATAATGAGGAAGACTTATATTTCTTAGATAACTGTTCAAAATAAGTTAAAACAACTGACTCAGAGAATGTATAGATGTTCTGGAAGCTTCGCCAATCCATGAAAGCCTTGTAAACCGCTTCATATTTCTTCTTGGATTTTTCTGGCAATGAGTTTGGAGATGTTATTTCACCCACTTCCGTTTTGACTTTTCGTTAAAAAAAGATCATCAATACATGAAATACAAACGAATACAAAGACAGTACAATGAAAGTTCGATCATATTTCAGGTTCATGACCAATCATGACCCCACCTCTCCATTTACATTAAATTTACATTAAACTATTGCTAACAAGATGTGTAGAATTTATTAAATTCAATTAAAATGTTTCAATTTTTCAGAATAAAACTTCCCCCTCTTTTGCTCTGATAATAATAGAAAGGTACCTATCAGTTGAGTTGTAATCAAATAATATGAATGGAATTTTTCAAAAGTTTATATCAGATATGGAGACAACCAACCAAGATGATGTCAACTCTTTCAACTTTTGTTAAAGAAACGTAGTTATTCAACATCAGTTGAAGTCAATATCTCAATATAAAATAAGCCAATACAGGGGAAGAACATTATACATAATTTTTGTTATCTCCTAGCGGGCAAACTATTTAAATAATCAGGATCGTATCTGATAAGAATATAGTCTAATAAAAGTTATTGCATTTTCCTAATTGAACACAATCTCAAAACCATCAATCATGACCAATCATGATACAATGAATTGGGAAAATATCTTTAAGGTACCAGTCATGACCAATCATAACTCTATCCCTCAATTTACAAAACAAAATATAAAAATCATGAAAATCTGTTTGCTGATAATAAAATGTATAAGGAAAATGGTCAGTTTCATGTTGTCTATACAAACTAAGGTCATATCCCAAAAATACTGTTTCAGTTTCAACAGCTCCACTTAGAATATCATGACCGATCATGATTTAATCCTTATACCTTACACAAGAAACGTTAACTAATATATAAAAATAACACTGGGTATATAACCATTTCTCCATTCAATTCATCGATGTATACAATACAAGTAAAGCTCTCAGAGACAGCGTTCCGAATACCAAAATAATTATGACCAATCATAATTGATGCTTAAAGATAAAGGTCTCAGAAGTAACATTATTAATGCTAATTTACTTGGCAGAACATACGATATATTTTTAAAATTGCAGTGTATAACTTTCGCAATGTTCATTTCAAGCCAAAATTTTCAATTATAAGTCAGACACAGCTATATATAGCCAATTATTTTCAAATTACTCTAAATTTTCTTTCCTACAGGCCAATTGGAGTCAAATTAATGACAAAAAAATATGCACCTCCATCAAGTACATGCAAAACAAAAAAAGGTTTTCAATATTCTATCCAATATATCCTCAATAGAAGAACTTCATTTCAATGTACATAGAAAATCACACCTGAGGTTTCAACTTGATGTTCAATTTTTTTAAATAGAATTGTAAACTAGTACGTTTAATTTTATAATCTAAAGAAGCTTGTGTCACTGTAACACCGCCATTTAGGATGGCATCTAGAGCAGCTGAAACAACTTTAGCGGAATATTTTCGAAGACGGCCCCCCAACTGATCTGATAGTGGTTGTATGTCAAATTCTGGTGCCCATAATTCACGATTGTGGCTTTTTGGTAGTTTTAGAAAGTTGAAGGTGGTCTCATCTAAAAAAACATCCAACAGCTTTGCTCAAACCACCAAATAGCCACAGTAAAATAAGGAACTGCAGAAATGATTAATTTAATAAAGTCAAGTATTGGAAAAAATGTATTGAACAAAGTCGAGATAATTTGAAGAAAATTAAAAATGTTCAACAGTAAATTCTATCTTACAAATTCAAAATTAAAGAAACGAAACTAATGGAAATGTAGTGAGAAAATACCACCAAAATAGTAAAATTCAAATATTGGGGGAACATATAGAATTGTCAGTTCAAAAATCACCAAGGAAGTATCTTGTGAAGATATTTTCAACAGGTTCTTACAGACCCAGAAGCATAATTCTACACTTGCTCTTCGACATTAACAGAGGATAATAAACCATAATTTGGGTTTAGGTTTGCAATGTTTCTTTTGTCTGAAAAAAATATACTTCCTTTGCATAATTCGTTATGTGTGATTGATGACTTCCTTACTTTATGGTAATTCATGATCACTTGAATGAAATGAATAAAAACACTTGTCCAAATACCACTGGAAAATCATATTTATACGACAGGTTTCGGGTTTGACCCCATTATCAAATCAAATACAATAAAACAGAAATCTGAATTTTGAAACATCTATAAAAATTCTATATAATTGATGTTTCAAAATTCAGATTTCAGTTTTATACTTGATAATGATATCAAACCCGAAACCGGTCGTATAAATAAAATTTTCCAGTGGTATTTACGACAAAACCGTTTTTATTCATTTCATTTAAATAATTCATTATGCTAGCAGCATCAAACAGACTATATTTTCAACAATGTCTGTATCAAATAATAGTCTTAGTGATTCGAACAAGGAATCAAGACAAGTTTGTTGGGTAGCATGATCAAATTATGTTAGAAAAACAATTATTTTCCTGCCAACGTTTTATATTTAAATGAATTCTTCAGGGTTCTGTAATGATGAATTTTATTAAGCATACCTGCCAAACTTTGTAACAGTTACCTTTCGATGCAGGAATAATAAAATTACTCTGAAAAAAATGTTTACATGTTCAACACTGAATTTAAAAAAAATTACATTATTTTTAAATTTAGTTACTTTCAACATGGAAACAGGAAACGCAGGAGTATTTCATTATTACTTCTCACATCGTTCAAACACGACAAAGTTTCTGGCATTTATGTTTCATAAAATTCATTGTTAACAGATATATGAAGAATTTAATAAAATTAGAAATGTTAGCAAAAAATAAGATAATTTGATCCTGTTACCAACAAACTAATCTTTTCATAAAAATTTCTGTATCATTAGGAAATGCTTATTAAATTTATTTCTTTGATACAAATTGAATTTCAAATTCATAAATTGGAAATTTTGAATAGGTCAAAACCAAACATTAAATGGGAAATGAAAGTAAAATCCCATCAATGACAAAATATCCAGTTTAGAATTTTTATATTCAGAAAACAATTATTACTCAATTCTAAAGAAAACTGCAACAGTAAGCATATGGGGTCCGTTTCAGTCTATAGTGGTTGCAGTAAGCCATTATTGAATGGAAAAAGTTCACAAGTTGCCAGAATTGTCATTTTCAAAGGTAGAAAGTATTCACCAATAATGCAATAAATTGCTTCAAATATACTTACAACAATAAAGTATGTTGTAAATGAACACAATTGAGTGACATTCTGAACTACTACATAAAATATGAAAAACAAAATTTCATCACATGAAAGTCATCCTCGATAGTATTTAATAACATAATTGAATATAATCATAATATGAACTTTTGACAAGAGTAATCAACCCTAGTTAGATATGCAGAAATGCAAGACAAATACCCTTATGAATAGTTTATTTCGTCTTAGAAATATCGTGGATTCTCTTAAATTAACATAGATCTATACAGAATCAGTTACTCAGTATCGGTGACATTTCTATGGAAAACTATGTTTTTACAAAATGTAGTCAACAGTACATGCCAAATCGAAGTCCCAAATTATAAATTTATAACTTGAGAAAGTGACCGATTCAGCAAGCTTCAAAACATTCATATAAAACAAACTTCTCCATAAAAAATGTCACCAACTTAGTCCATTCTTACAGACTTAAATCTCTGTACAACACCCAAGAATCTGTAGTATACCCAACGTCCCACTGAAAAGTTACATGTTCTGTCGATTGTGGATTGACACATAACCTAGGGGATTATTTGATGGGATGAGATTTTTCATTAAAAAAAAAATCAAATTAGTTTGTCTTTGTAAGCAATTATATATACAAACTAAAGTTAATCACTCTGTCAAATATCCAATCTAGTTCTTATATAGTTTGTAGATAGACTCTTAAGGATTTTCACGAAACTGTTCATATCATGATTTTTTCTAGCTACAGTTAATACATTGTCATAATCAACAGACAAATACTATCAAGAATCATTACAGGCTGTCAGTAAATCATTATTCATATTTTATGAAATATTTCAAATTAATCAATCACATAATTGTACATTTGTATTTTTGAGACAATGTATCACATTACTGATTTTGTATATCTCTACCTGAGCAAACTATTGCTACTCCGACAAAACACTGGCAGCCATCAAACTTCATGGACTTTTAAATCAACCACTATAAACTGAAACAGATCTAACATATTGAATGTTAAGTTTTCAATGAGTAACAAATCTGGCTTTCTGAACAAAAAAAATTCAAATTAATTATCAAGCCACTAATCGAGACCTCTCCCACTCAATGAGTATGACAACTTATGAAGTTGAAACTCAACTGATCAAATAAAAAAGCTTTCTTTGATATAATACTGGTTTGCAAATCAATCATAGCATACCGAAAATGGTGTAATATTAACTGATAAATTATGCAAAATTTCTACAAGACAATATAAATTCATCAATGAAGATTATGGTTTTATATTTCCTGTAAAGGTGAAAGCTATCAAGTGTAATTTTGCTTCTGGCTCTGTAAACGCTTTTTATAAAACTCACTGTGATAAAATATTCTATTTTTTCACACTTTCAACCTTCGACAATTCCATATGCTCCATCAGTTTTCAATATTTTGTATAACCTCAAGAGTATTTCACTAGCTAGATAACTGGCATTTCCAATAGGTACTTGGCCGTTATAATTTTGAATGTTTTTTGCAAATCAAAAATAGAATTTTACGTCCTTTGAAATAAATATGAATGCATAGGAACTCCATGATTGAAGATTAATACTGAATTGAAACATGAGTATAGGAAGAACAAATTCTTCAATTAAATGAAAAAAAACAATGCATCAATATAATTTCGTGCAGATCACCCTTTACTTACAAAAACGTAACTTTCAAAAGCGTCTTACTGTCCCATACATCAAATAAACAGAAAACTGGGAAAAATTAGCCAATGGAGATTATAAAAAAATCCAAATACATGAACCAAAAATTTTGTATACACCAGATTGAATGGAGAATTAAAGTAGTTCCACCATTCAACAAAGGTTATTTTGAAAAATTCAGTATTCATGTAACTGGATTTAAAATAAAATCATTGAATAAAAAACAGTTGTGACCTAATTTCAAGGGACTAAATGAATAAAGAGAAGTAAAAGCTTTCACCACATTTTGTCCTTCAGTTTTACACACTGAAAAGTATGTGTGAAAAATGTGTGCAAAAGTATTTGCTTCAGTTTATTAATAGTTCCATATTTCTGTGAAAAAACCAATGTATATGTTTTTATGACAACCTTTTGTCAGTTTTTATATTTAAAAAAATATGTATAAAGGCATCCAAGGAACTTATTGTATTTAGCATGACGTCATTTCAAAAAAAATTGTATCATATTGCTCATGGACTTTTTGATGTATCAACACATTCAATAAAGTCAAACTCACAACTTGGAAAAAAATTCATTTTGTGTATATTATTCAACATAAAAGAAAATAAATTATAAATTGATATCAAAGTATGTAGTATTAAAAGTAATTTTGTAGTTAAACCCTGTATTGGAAAATAAGCAATTCGAATTTCAACAAAAACTCGAGGCTTTAAATATGTCACTGAATGGCAGATTTCAGTTCTCTACATTTTCCCTATCATTAGTATATTTTTGAAATAAATTCCCAGAATTGAAACAAATTTCCATGTACAGAAAAACTCAAATGTTCTTGAAAATGAATCTCATGGCACAAACATTAAAAGATATAGTACATTTAATGTCAGTGACATGAAATCTATATGTATGAAAATTTGAATTTTTTCAGTATAATGAAAAATTAGAACAGACCTAAGATTCCTGAAATTTTTCATTCAACTTGAATTTAGTAGAAGGGATCTCCCACATTGAAACTTTCTATCCACAACCTTAGCATAGCATGGAGGCAATCTAAACTATTCATAAATACAAACTTGAATTCATATCCAAACATGAAAAACTTTCATACAATCATCATAAGTGCTAATTGAAAAACTGGAATTTCTTCAGACAATTCCTTATTTTACTCCAATTAGAATTTTAGAGAAAGTACCATAATTACTCTACCTAGAATTCTAGGTAGAGCATACCTTAACTACTCTACCTAGAATTCTAGGTAGAGTAAATACTTTCTCACAAACTGGAAAAAAATGAAGTATAAGTATTTTCCAAAGAAATCAGTAATTTCAATTAATAACCATGGAAAATGATTAATAGTGGAAGTTCACCATGTCAAGATATCAATACAGTGTAGTCTGTTGGAAATTGACAGAATAGTAAACAGTAACTATGCACAAAAGATTGTTAATAATATACTTACATTTCACATACATAATTATGGTTTGATGTATTTTGTCAATATTCTACTAGAATTAGGAATTAGTTTAGATCACATATGCTGATAATTGTGAATCTGTAAAAATTCAGTTCCAAGGTAGGGGAAATAAATCTAATAGTGATTTTGAATGCATTTTCTGCTCCACCTGGAGCAGCCTTCCGGATTTGAAAAAAAATAATACTTCTGAAAAATTACCCAATAAAAATTCACTAGATATTTAAGGACATTTTGATTTTCTACTTTTTGTAGTTTTTTTTTTCACCCATAATCTAATAAAATTAAGAGTTCATGTAGAAAATGTGAATACACCATTCCAGTAACAAAAATGAAGCACTGATCTGAAAATCAAATTACTGTATTTTTGAATGAAATGCTCTTTATAAAATAGCCTCTACCTATCAGATGTCAATAAAAAAGTTTAAGAAATTTGTAAAGATTTTATCATGAAGGATTGACAGTAAAATTGTAAAGAATTTTTTTTAACATATTTACTTTATACTCAAGGGTAAAAACTGGATGACCTGCACTCTCATAAGTTACCTATTGAAAAGAACAATTATTCAAAGCATTTTTGTTGTGAGAATATTCAGAATTGAAATTCATCCTCAAATTGATTAGTTGTGAATATTTGAAAAGATATAAAGTTATAGAACCATAACTTCAAAGAAATTTCCCGGAATTAAAAAAATCATTTCCAACATTCCTCATAGAGAAATACTGGTTTTACCTTGACTCGATCCTTCCCCTGCATTGCCATGACTAGGACCAGCCTGATCATCCATTTGTTCCATATTACTAAGATCATCATCATCTAAAGTCAAATCCTCAATACTGTCCTCATTCATATCTTCTACATATTCAGACTTTGGTTCAAGCATCAGTTCTGTATGGGTCTCTAATTTCTCTTTTATAATAGGAACTTGAGGAATATCTTCTTGTTGTTTATGCCTCGTTAATATTTCAGATTTGGTTTCTACAGGTTCAGGCACGCCGGCATTCATTCTGGATGTGGCAGGTAACGATGAGGGAATGTTCTGGGCAGGTAGGCTGTGAGATTCTGAAGAGTTGGAGGCATCATGGTTATCTAATTCCTCACTCTTCCGCCTTAATCTTTTTTTCTTCCGAGGCCCAGGTGACATGCTTCCCTCCCTGCTATCATCTCTCGTGCGTTGCTCTATTGTTAGGCCTTGGACTTTGGGTAATGCAGCTGTTGGCTGAGGACTTTTCGGTGGAGGTGGAGCCGGGGCAGCTTTTCGTTCAGTTTCGCCTTTCCTATTATCGGAAAGACCTTTTATTTGTAATGACTCTGCTGCTTTCAAAAGAGCTCCCAATTGGTCTTGTGATATGTTCACTTCACCTTTGTACATGTAGTCCATCATGGCTTCAAGTTCTTGGAACTTGACATCCTTAAGAATAAGGATAGGGTGTTTGTCGAAGTGCTTTGAAAGCAACGCCTGAAAGAAAAGATCTCGTTAAGTACTCCTAAATTTATAAATTTATTCACAAGTCATATCAACATGGTTTTACTTGAACCAATTTTCTTAGTTTATATTAAGATCATGAACTGGATCATAATCAATATTTACAGTTGGGCATGTATCATAAATTTGTGAATTGCAAATTGGATGTATCTGTCTCAAAATACATGTTTAGTCAATATCTACCTCCTAAAAATTGTTAATGTCATTAACACTCAATAATTATTTTTACATAAAAACAGATGTAGAAATTGTCAGTTACATCTAATCATGCCTGAAAAAGTTGTGAATGCAAAAATGAAACGTTGAGGTGAAAAAAAGTGTTATTCATTTGAGAGTATCCGTTAATTCAATTACACTTCACCATCAGACATTTACAAATAATTCAGCAGGTTTATGCTGGTCTGGGGTTCAAAGGATTCAAAAACTGTTCAAAATAGTTACACAGCTGATTACTGAATAAAGTGGAATTGCACAAAACTTCCCTAGGCTCAACTGTGACTGCTTTTGACAAATATTTCTAACATAAAATTTGGTATTGAAATATGACGTGATTAACCCTTCCAAATTGCAGTTTTTTTTAAATTAGGTATACACAAAAAACAATTATCGGGTTCAAGTTTCATTTTTGTAAAATTTAATGAAACCATTTAGAGGCTTGACTAGTACAAAAACACAGCTTTTATATCATAACAAAAATGAGCAACTGTCTTATTGGTTTTTCTTAGACATAAATAATAGTCAGAGAAAAAGCAAATCAGAAAAATACCTAGTAGTAATAAATGTTCATAAACAAGCCCGTCTTATGTATTATTCTTGGTTTTTAGCTTGTAGATCTGAACTGCAAATCAATCAATTAGAGAGCGAATTTGAACTGTGTAATATTCAAAATTTCAGATCAGATTCTCCAGTAGCATTTTGGTAGTTGGTGCTATATGAAGAAGTAGTGGACAGTACCACCATATGTAATGACTCAAAAAACTTCAATACTTTCAATGTGAACTGTATCACATGCATAATTCACTTATATAGAAAAGTAATGGGCAGTACCATCACATACATCCACAATGTTAACATAGGGTACTGAGAGTAATGACAAAAAATTTCAATAATTTCAATTTGAACTGGATCACATGCATAATCACTTATATAAAAAAAGTAATGGACAGTACCATCACATGCATCAACAATGTTGACAATAGGGTACCAAAAGTAATGACAAAAAACTCCCAATACTTTCAATGTGAACTGGATCACATGCAAAATTCACTTTGCTATTAAAAAAAGTAATGGTCAGTACCATCACATGCACTAACAGGTAACGCCAACAATAGAGTATAATCAACATTTCATAAAAGCTTTCCTTGATAAAAAAAAACTCAATAGTCCATCAATTGGTTAAAATATTTTGATACAGAAGTAAATAAAAACAGTTATAGATAATTACAAAAGAACACTACAGAATTTTAAAATTCCAGTAACTTTCAATGTACCAGCGTTCTATTAAAAAATCAGCATTTGTATATTGGAGAATTTAAAAAGCAAAAAACATTCATGATATTGTGAGCTGTATCACAATTAAGATTTTCATTTGTAGTGAGCAGTATCACAACACAGCTTGGTTTCATTCATGGAATGAACAAATTATCAAACATTTCCAATTCTTCAGATTCAATTTCGTTGACATTGTGGGCAGTACCACAAAATAAATAAATCTGTTAGAATGATTAGCACAATCACATAAAGAATCCTTACCTCAAAATATGGACTACATGCTGATAAAACTACTTTGTGTGCGTTTAGATGTTTTCCTTCCGCTGCCAATGTGCAGTCCACTAAGATACCATTTGCCAATAGCGTTTCAAAAACAGCTACTAGGGTTGACTGATGGTTGTTCCACCTTAAGCAGAACTGCTGGTCGTCATCCATTGTTAACTGTAATAAAATATTTTATTCTTAGAAGTTGCACAGTGCACAATATACTAATTAAAAAAAAACGCCATGAAGCTATATTTGTGTTTGTGAGTGCGGAAGCAAAATTTAGATGAACTGATGAACAAAATAAAGACCCCCAAGATGGCAGTAGTAACTTCTTCGCCTTTCACTACAACACGCAAGCGCTGTTGCCTGACAGCAACCACGTAAGCAAGAGTGGGGGGAAAGGAAAGCGGAGCTAGCTTGGCAACCAATAATGGCCGCTAATATGGAAAATGGCGAGGCGTCATCAGGAAAATTGGTTATTTTGAACATCCCTACGAGGTACAATGAAAATCCAATATTTACTTATCCGAATCTTGTACTTCAACAATTACGCCACATGAGATTTGAAAGGTCATGAAAAAACAACATGGCAAAAAAAGCTCGGGTGGGACCTGTCCACAAAAAGCATTAGAAAAAGGCTTTTGACTATCAAAGTGTTCCGCGCAAAAGAAGTAATGGAAATATGGGATAAGCTTCTATAATTACCTATTTTGGCACACTAAAACTAAATATCACAATATTATATTCACTTGTATTTTGCTTTTTAGAAGATGACAGTGTTTATACTTCGTACGGTGGCGTTGAACTAAAAGCGATAGGCTTCATCGATGAGATTTTGCAGCCGGATGAGTGTACGGGGCATACTTGACGAAACAAACGTGACGTCTAGTTGACACTCACTGGCACACTGCGCAGTAACGCCGGCAAGAACACCAATAGGATCGGAAGCTTTTGCGGCTAGATGAACAACGGGACAAGCTTCATGGCTTCGTGGCGTCAGGTCTGCTCCGGCAGCTCATCTATGCTACGTAGAAGTGGATGGAAGAGAGAGAGGATGGTGAAAACTTGAAAGAGAGAGCGTGGAGATGAGAGGAGAGAAACGAATTTGATCCACAACAAAATAGTGAGCTTGTCTCTTCTAATCGTACAGTCCGTTTTGCTCTGTGGTCTTGTTCCTATTTCTTTTAACGCGATTCAATCCGTGTTTGTTTGTTTTGCATGTTCATTTGTGTCATCTGGGCATTCACGGCAAAACAGGTAAGAACCCTGTCAATGCCCGAAATCCTCGTTTTTCTATTTACTTTCTACATATGCCACTACAGAAAAACTAGATCGACGTAGATCGCGTAACCCTTTCACTCGATGCACGCAAAGCTTATGAATCAGTCGGTTGTTATGGACAAGGCATAGAAAAATGAGCGATAATATGAAGTTTGAACTCGATATTCAAATTCGATAACATTCGCGCTTCGTTTCCCCACGCACATTTCGACGTCTTTTCTGCTGAGCGAGACTACGCAGTATACATGCGTATTTCTGTAGTCAGTAGACATCAAAACACGAGACTTGAAAATAAAATTTTATAGATATGACTTGACATGTCGTATAATCAAAGCAAGTGTTTTAATTAATCGAATTCATAGAACACCTAGCCATAATCCGAAGCCTTATTTGATGTTTCAACATATGAAAAATCACCCTTTCCCTATTTACTACTGTTGAAAAGCTAATAAAAACGTTGGAATGAAATTTCATTCTTTCTGGCGTTTCTTCATGGTAACAACCTAGAAGCATACTGATAAAAACATATACCTATGTTTTTTATGTTACTTTTCGGTGCAAATCATGAAACTTCGGAGATAAGCTTTCAGAATTTTTACCACATGTTTTTTTTTCAATTCACTCTCATTAATTTTCTTGAGTTGCAGAAAAACAGTAGGTAGGTAAATTGAATGAGCCTATAAGCGTTTGCTAATGAAAACAATTAAACACTGAGAAAAAGCTTCAATAACCACAAATTTTAATAGAGTGATCAAAAAATTCATCTACATACGTAACTGGTTCATTAGTTGAAAATGCTGAAAAACGTAGATATTAGTCGGAATTATACGTGCAATAGCTCATTCTTTCTGGAATGATATCTAGAAAAATGTACTAAAACCGATTTTTAGCACATAAAAAAATGCAAAAATCATAAACAAATTGAGATGTAAAAAAAGGTATATAGATTTTGCAAATATTTCAAAAACTATAAAGAATTAAGAAGGGAAGGACTTTTCCAAAAAAGTGCCACCACCTCTTGAAACTCTGTTTCTCTCATTTAGGTATAATTTTAATTTAACGCCGAAAATAGATCTCCGCAGGTGAATTTGGGGATGCAGATGCGGCTTCTAAAGCGAGTGTGTCACAAAAAACATTTTTTTCAACTATTCAGAAATGGTTGTGGTTGAAAAAAATCTCAAAGTGAATACAACGTAATACAAAAACGGGACTATAATAATAAATAAATTTAGAAAAATGTTTATAACAATACGTCGGGTATTAATTTTTTGTTACTTACTATAAAAAAATTATAATAAACAAAATAATATTTTTTTTTAAACTTTTATAACGTGATTTCATTAAGTACACTGATAAAAAAGGTCTACGAAGCGAACTTTTTTTTGAAAAATTATCCATACATTTTTTGTGGTCTTCAATGAAGAGATCAAGTAAAAATTGGTAATTAATAATTTCAATAATGTACTTTGACTGGGGCACAGTTCACTTACTACAAATAAAAAAACCCTGACACAGTTCAACTGTCACCATTAAACAGTTATCAATTGCTCGAAAACGTTAGGTGCTCACAATAAACACTTACTGGTAATACCTCTAGCTCTTTATTACTATTACGTACACACTTTAATTAGTCTAAGTTATATAATACTGCTGGCTTTAATAAAAGATGCATTTGTCGTTGATAAACTCGGTATAGTTATCTAACCTGAACACAGTTCTTACCTCAATTAGTTCCAAGCTTATAGAATATTCTATAGTATATATCCTTCAATGTTTACTTTTCGATTTCAAAGTATGAAAATCAGTTTCATGAGCACGATTTAAATATTCAGCATTATCACCAAACTAATTTACTTTGCATAAGTATTTCTGTGGTAGTTTTCAATATTCATAATGCACCATGTTGGTACATAAAATTATTTTCTTTTACTTTTGAGTTTGGAAAATAGAAAATTGAAGGAAATATTGTTAGAATGTTCGATAAGCAGAAGTAAATATTTCATTAAGAAGGCTGCAGAAACAAACATAAACCTTTTTATAACTAATAGTTATGTGATTGAAATGAATAACCGTTTTTATGAAGAATGATGGACTGATTTTTTACTTCTCAAAATGAAATAAATCCATATCGACGCCACAAAATTGTCCTTGTGGGAGATATTATAATGGTCAAAATGTACTAAATTGATTTCAGGTACATGTAAATATAAAAAAAATCGAAAAGTTGAAAATTTAGCCTGATGGTGCTTGTATTTTCTTTTAATCGGGTGCCTGAAAAAAATATAATTACTTAGAATTAGCGAAATCTGAATAAAATACACGCATCAAAAATTCAAAATCAATTGAACATTATTGCACATCTCAATTTTTGAATTATATAGAAACTGCCTCTAAACTCTTGGTTAGTAGTGTAATAATAAAAATATACGAATTTGATTTTATTTCGTTTATGTTTTGCATACATTTAATGGGTATTTCATGAAGAAGCCGGAATATACCTGGGCATCTTGAGTGAAACAACAGATTTCGGCACGTAGTTTTATTCAGTTGAAACTGTTATGAGTGAGTTAGGAAAAAAAATAATACAAAACAAATCAAACAATTTGTCAATAAACGATACTTACTTATCGTCACTGCATGTAGGAATCACATGTTAAAAGGTAAGACCTCGTTAATTCTTAGCTCGCACAAGTTTCTACTTCTGAGGGTTGTCGTTCGTAGGGGTGCGACAGCTAGTTAACGAAAAAACAGATTTTAAACAGATTTTTTTAAACAGTATAAAGCTTCCTTCTTTCAACACTTTCATATTTCACTTCAAACGTGATATATCCAGAACTGAAAACTACAACTATGTATGTTATTGTATCCAATAAAAATGACCTGAAGTCGTTTTGTGTGGCGGGAAGTAACAAACCCCACTCTAATTATAAAATATTAGTGATTTTCATAAATGCTCATTCAGTAGTTAGTAAAGAAGTAATTGACCTTAATACTATGTATACTAATGACAAACAAAAATGTGATTCAATTTCCACAAACTTATAACTGTTAAACTATTGCTTGGGAGTAGTGAACATATTCATTGTGGTACAAAAACTTCAACAATAACTGTTTTTTTCTCATTGGCAACCAAATATGAGTTGTGAAGGTGGTGAGTTGAAAAATAATAGCAACAATGGTACATTTGGAACGTTTTTATCGGTGTACCTACGCGTACATAGAAATTCACAAATATGCTTATGTCAACAGCTTCGATCTCCTTGAAAAGTAAACTATTTCTGTCACCGTTCAATTAGAACTATAACAGTGAAGAAGAACACATACATTTTTAATCAGAATCAGACGTTTCGTCTGTTTTTGCGTTAGACGTCATCAGTGGAAATTGGAATAACCGACTTCGAGATATAACTTCCGTCCTCACAATCAACGCACGTTCTACTGATATAATAAACGAAACGTCCATTTGACCACGGTCATACCAGCTCGGATTTAGTTCTCTTAAATGAGTAAAGATAGGTTTCGTAAACTTGACAGTAGGTCTAGCAATAAGATTCAAATTTGGTGTCACAAGTTTTCATGATAAAACAATAACATGGACTGTGAAAAAAAAGAACAAGCACTTGTAGGCAGTGGCAGGTCCAGGTGATTGCTTGTATGGGGATAATGAAAAAAAATTCTTATCAAATATATCATTATTCATCAACATGAAAATACATGATATGAAAAATAACAAAAATTCAAATGACATTCATAATAAAAGAAATAATAAAAGTTATATATGATCATTCTATTCACAGTCCGCATTGAACTGAACCTGGTTTTTTGATTTTCTCCTATTGGACTATGTTGATGAGAATCTCCATCGTAACATTGATTTTTCGAAACACTGTATGGATATTTAGAAGAGGAAGCCCTCACAATCTATTCTGTGCTTTAACCAATGTAGAGCAACTGCCCTCCGCTGGAAGTATGCATAATATTTGCAAAACCATTTTAAATTTGAAAAAATATCTTCAGTATATTTTTTGTATGCCATCAGAGCACAATTGAGCAGATCAACTTCAGTTTCTGAATCCAGTATACCAAGTAGTGTTTCCAATACCCTGACCAAAAAATTAACTAGGACTTAAGCTTCATCGTAACTAAAAAGAGGTAGATCATAATAGGTTTATTTCGTAACGCAAATACGTAAAAGTAAGAACTGGAGAGTATTTTGAGTATTCGGAATCAAAATTATATTTTACGTTCAAAGAGTTGACAGAATAACATAATATGAGATTTTCTGGTATTTGATTTTTGAGGCTGGGGAGAAGAGGTAATTTAACGTCTGGTTCCTCTAAGGCTTGCAGGATTACCTTCAAAAAATAATAATAGTCAGTTATTAAGTTTTCCATTATTTTAGCTATGAGTTGTAAAGGTTTTTGAATTACAGCGAGAAAATTAAATTTTTCAGAAATGTAACTATGTTTGAATAATATTCATCTAAGAAAATATCTTGAACCGACTGTTCTTATATTTTATAAAATGTGCACTATGCATTTCAATCCCATCAAATACGTATAAGGAAAGATTTCACTTAAATTCTTCGTTCTGCACCAAGGGGCGCCTTTAATAAAGGATCGACAGAAAGAGCTCATCAGTTCTCCAGTTTTTGGATTGAATTCACAGAGGAAATGGAGGATGACCGAACTACTCCAACTGACTTTCCTGTTTCATTACGTCGAAAGCAGAAACGTCTCATTCCTCCAACTCTTGAACAAATCTAGGAGGCTAGATAGTGCAGCCAGGAAGCAAAATTTCTCAATAGCACCTGGTCTTGCATCGAATTCTTAAGCATCATGGTGATGAGTACTTAAAAACTCATTGTGGTACGATTCCAGAGATAAACATTCCCACATCGATGGCTACAGGCTACATGTAGCTGCAATAAGCCATGGGAGAGCGCCTTCCTAAAAAGCGTCATGGGAGACACACTGGTGTTATTAAACTACCTGACAAAGGTTGTCGCAGAATTATCGCCGACAAGGTCTTCACGAGATTGAGAAAAATGTACCAGGGTCTTTCAACCTTACCGGGAATTATTATTCATCAGAAAATTATTGTCTCTACCAGGTGATCGGAAAGATCACTCACCAAATCGTGTTCAATAGGTTTGAGTCATGATAAACTCTCTCGAGTTGCAGTGGAGGGTCGAATGGACCCTTTCATTTTAGACTTGAAAACTTCGAAGGTTGCACCTAAAAATGTTCAAAAAATGTCAATTCAATATATTTGGAAATTCAATGAAGCAATTAGTTTCAGGCTATGTTTAAAAAATAATTCACATCAGCCTCCATAACCTACATATTCAAAAAACACTTCATTGTGAGATTTTCACTAATCAGTTTCACAAAAACCCAACAACAGTCTCCAAATGTGGAGACTGGTACATAAGCTCAGGTGATTCATTTCATTACAAACTCAGGCACACATGAAACATTAAATGACCAAGTGAAACCCAGATACTTGAAATATAGGTACTTCAAATTGTAAAAGTAGGTATATAAAGTATTGAATATATGTAGAATATAGTTAGTAATGACACACCCGAAGAAGTCATTGTATGGCGAAACACGTGTTGCGTTTTTGTAAAACTTTTTAGTGAAAATCTCACAATAAAGTGTTTTTTGAATACGTTACAAATCCAATATTCCGACAAATTCCACAACTCTGAGTTCCATGAAAAAATAAAAAGCAAGAGATGTTGAAAATATTTCCAATGAAATGAACACACTGGAAAAGTAGTTGAAGTGAGGACTAAATTTCACAGATGCTTTAAAAGTGAATATTTTTGGTTATAACTAGACCAAACATTGTAGGAGATTATTTTTAATCACTACTGCCACACATGTATCATGTTTTTTCCTCTTGTCATCAACAACCCTCAAGAGTCTGCATTTTAACAAGATCCTAACTTTCAATGTGTGAAAGATATGCTTTTATAGAGATTTGTAATTATGAAACTATAAATTTACATATCTATAACAAAAATGAACCCTAATGAAATAATTTGTAGAAAATATTGTCACCAATGTTTCAATCATTTAATTGAGTTCTGACTACTTGACTGAATACGGTTATTATCCAAAGCTATAATCTCAAACAAATATATTGCACCATTCCCTTCTACAGTCAGTCGTAGAAAAAGTATAGTACACATCTAGAAGATAAGACCAATTACGTCCACTCGCGAATTATCGCAGTCGGCTAACGTCTTATGCTTACAATTTTTCGCTCGTTGGTAATTGGCTTCTTATCCTACTCGGCACGAAATATACTTTTAACGTACTGAATGAACAAGAAATCGTTGCACCTTCTTCAAAAAAATTATCAATTAAGATATATTCCGTAAGATGATGATGTTGAAACTGAATTTTTGAGTTATAGTATTTCCAGTACGAATTGAAACAGCACAGAGAAGGAATTCCCGCCTCGAAATAGGCGTCGGCATATTATTTTTCAGTGGTAGTTTTTCAGTTACTCATTCTTACAATCATAGCAATTGATCATCTCATGAAAAAGTTATCTCAACTGAATTTTTCCACCATGAGTAATTATGAAAAAGTTCGAAATTTAAGGTAGTTGATTCCCGAGTCGAAAACTCTAAAATGGAAAGAAAACACAAACAATCACACCGAATTCTCGTCAAAAATATATTTACAAAATGATACAGGCCAACAAAATTGCTAGAAAAATCAAAATTCTTCTTCGCTATATTTGGATGTCGCGAAATGTTTTTACTTACCTAATACATGAAAACCATTTCATAATAAATATTCCATCGTGGAAGTGTTTTAGGAAAACACATTTTGGAGCCAGCTGTGAGGTGTGTTTCCTTCTTCACTTATAATATATAATTTTATTCGTTGAAGGAACTCCACTTCCTGAGACTGACCTGCCGTCGTGTAGCTTGGGTACGGTCGACGGTTTTCAACGGTTTTTCTTTGTATACCTCCCTTCTTGCTTTCGTGTTGTTCTCTAAACTCATGTTTGACTGGCTTGTTTTCGGTTTCTTACAACACGTAAACAGCCAAAGCAAGTTTCAAGGATTTCCACTATTTCAATTTTGCATCCCGTCTCCAGTTATTGATTTTGTTTTATAATCCACAATTTTTCTTAAGTAGTCGCATGTCAAAAATGTTCATATATAGTTCAACCTAACCTAACGACACACAAGATGTGTCATATCTTATCAAATGAATGAATGTTAATATGATCTAATCCATGAGTCAACTTTTTTTTTTTTCTGGGTTTTTAATTTTTCCCAAAAAAAAAATAAAATTTGAACTTTTCAGTTCGCTCTTCGTTACACTTAAGATTGTGCAGAACTTGAAAAACGCCTAAAAACCGTACATGAAGGTTCCACAAAAAATGAAAAAATGGAAAATTCTACAATATGTTTTTTCACTTTTTAGGTTTGTTTAATAATGCCATGTCATTGCAAATATCAACAACACAACTTCTCCTTCTTAAGAAAAAATAATGAAATCCATTTTTTTATATGTACTATATACAACATAATCAAAGCATTCTCCGTTTTTTTGTTACAAAATACATTCATCTAGACACCTTTGATCAGGTGGAAAAGAGGGATTGAAAATTAGTAACATTTTTTATTTTCTAATCAAACGACAATAAAAATAGTTTCAATCCACTTTTTAAGCTGATCCAAGCTGTCGGCACAAACGAAATTGCTTCGTGTTTTTCTAACTCACTAGTAAATAAAACACGAATTCTATTTATATCTTCATCCATTCAATAGTCGCAATAGTTACATAATGCTAGATTATTATATTCACACCAAACTGTGACACAGTCGACGAAATGTTACTACTATCGCCATCTAGGGATTGAATGAAGAACCTCGCCAGCAGTATTAACTGTTCTCCAGCCTCTTTTATTTCCCCACACCCTGTTTCGTTACAACGGCAACCGAGCATCCGCTTCCTCTAGCAGTGCCTATTGAAATAGTCCACCCCACCGTATAAACCCTCAACAAAAACAGTATTCACCCCCTAGTTCCTATTCGTTTTTTTACGTTATGGAAATAGAAACAGCTGCAAGTGTCTTTGAAGAAAATGATCCCACTATATTTGAGGAGTATGTTCGAAGCATATTGTGACATGTCATTATGAAAACCTGCTTATGCCATGTTCAGGGCTTTTCTGCAGCGAAGTCCCTGGAAACCAGACAAAGGGTGGCTTTTATCGATCACGTCGGGGGCTTGGACTAGTACTGAAGCGGTTTATAAACATTTTCATGAAAAGGGCATTCAATTTCCAAATATATTACTAATTTCTTAAAATCAAATTTCAATATACAGTGAAGCCATTCTATTTCAGTGTGAATACATAGGTTAAATCTAAAGAAAATGTAGATCTCTCCATTAGTGAAAAAAATAACTGTATCAGGTCCGGTTCCTGAAATATGGGACAAAAACCAAATTCTGTAAATTATTTTCTGTTGTTCGAAACAATATTTGATATTTTTAACCAAAAATACATTTTATTTGATTTGGCGTTAGCAAATTTGCAACGTTTCGTATTTTCTGTACATATTTAATTACATTCTTCTCTTGAATACATCGTGCAATTGGTGGTAAAGTTTTTTATTACAAAAAACCATCCAATTTAAAAAATGTTGCCTGAGAAGTTTGAAATGATTTTATCAATTCACAAAAATTTGATCTTGGATTGAAACAGTATTTTTAGCAGGTAAGATCTATTGACATGTAAAAACAAGAAATATAGTTTTTTATCACTTGTTGTTATGGTAGTGACTACTAATAATAGTAAGAAAAAAATTATTATATAATCAAATATAATAATAGTAATTTACTGGATGCACAAAAGAAGTGAGAAGATCCAGAAAAGCAAAACCGGACGGACAATTTATCGAATATTAACTACAAGGCTACTAGCACATAATATATTCAACGAACCTATATTTAATTTAAGAAAGACCCGATAACTGATGAAATGATCTAGACTTAGAATTAAGATGTGTCAAGAGAGTGCTGTAGTTTACCGAATGATGCAGTAAATAATAAGATAAAGAGACATGCATATCACGATTATAAATATAAACCTCATGTATCAGAAGATATCGCTAAGCTCTCTTTATAGAACAAAAACAGAATTTGAGAAGGTATTAAAGAGACTGGAAAAAAAGCACAGAAGATTGACCTATAAATCAATGAACAGAAAACAAATACTCATCCACCGGACACAAATTTTAAGAGGAAAGAAAGTTTAAAGTTGAAACAAAGGCTTTTTTTCTATAGATTTGAGGGGGTACTCATTTGAGGGTTAGGATAGCAAGAAAATCTCGTATTAGGCTTGGTTTGCACACATATGAGATAGATCAGCTTCGAAACTTCCACTTTATCACTGACATGGAAAAATGAATTGCATGTCAGCTTCAACTAATACTATTTTCGAAAGTTGGTAGACAACTTCAATTGTCTTTTGACAGTTTTTTCATGGATGGCATCGTAGTGCCGCCATATTGAATTAGGCAAAAATTGCTGGTATAATTCGCCATTTTGAATAGAAATTGTCACTTGTATTATATTGTTGAAAGGCAATTTTAATTTCTATCAATCGGTTATATATGATCATTTCCTATTTCCGGTTGAACCAGAATAGGTTTTCAATTCAATTTTAAATTTCTCACCCTACAAACAAATGAAAGGTTCTGTGTACAATGATTTCCTTGTCACCCGGTATAGTACTACTTCAGCAGGATATAAATTCTCTAAATTACATCTCAAATGATTTTCTATGTAACAAAAGTTTGAAGTCAAATAACTTCCGAAATATTTTCAATGGGGTTGATATCTTCAAATCTGTATAGTAATCGGCCCCCACGGTAACAACAAAAATCATCTGAACAAAATTTTTGCTCCGTTGGAAAACAATCTGTTTTCAAACGTAAACTATACTCTGTCCACCTAGCCAACGGAGTGCTCCGAAACATTATCATGCATAGGACACGTGATTTCTCAGACAAGGCTGCTTGTACAGCCCTAAGAAACGACCGAATTTTTTTAATAATATGTAGTTGGGTATAGGATTTTTTTAGGTAGGGTGTAGGGACACATATTAGCAGTTATTTAAGTCGTATCAGTATTTGACATTTTAGAAATTTTAATAAAATAATACCGTTATGTACACACCACAGGCTTTAAATCGAAACTGACCACTCTGACCTTGTAACAATAAATTCTGCCAGCCGATTGCAGTTGAATCTGATTGGCCATCGTAAGGAGGCTAGTTTATTTCACCCAATAGATGCAAATGTGCGTAGTGATCATGACTTGATCACGCATCTATCTTTGTTTGGGTTGCCTTTTTTGTTGGATGGATATAGTTCATTGCAGAAATTGCACATGCCATTTCTGAGATCAAATGGTTTATCCTGGTGTAATTTTTATCAACTAACATTTTACTGCTACTACATAGCAATATAATGACAATAAATGTTTTTTTAGGGAGGATGGATGACGGCCAACAGTACTGCTTACGATGGAACAATTATCAAAGCAATATGACATCAGTGTTTCACCAATTACTTCAAAATGAAGCTTTCGTTGATGTTACGTTAGCTTGCAATAACTTATCGCTCAAAGCTCATAAGGTAGGTTATCTTTTGAAAAAAAAATATTGGTATAGCGATATCATTTGTATTTATATACAGAATAGTTTACTTTCAAAGCTTCAAATCACTAAAAACAAAAAAAATCATAACACGTCTACAGTATTTTCCGTTTGAAAAAGTTACATACTATTTATATACATTATTATAACACGAAGCATTGTTTAAATAGTCCAAATTTAGTTTTTTATAAGACTTATAAGATCTCCAATTCATAAAAATGGCATAGAATAAGTTACCATGTTTTTCTTTCGATTTGGTTATTTGAAAATTTGCTGAATCTTTTTAGATAACTTTATATATATTTCATGACTCTTTTTTACGGAAATAAGAATATGTAAGGATAGCTACTTGTAACTTTGTTGTCATCCTATTAGTTATATCTTTGGTAGTGGTCTTTTTGGTTATTTCCAATATAAAAACAAGACTAAGAACGACAAAAAAAGATTAAAACAAAAAATAACATTAGATTTATGACAATCAAGGTGGAAAGACAATTTAACAAATGGTTAATTCCAAGCAAGGTTAAATGTAGCAGCAAATATAATAACTATCGAATGTAGATTTCGAAATGAACCAAGGAAAAACATTCAGTTATATTCAATTGTTTGATCAAATGGAAAGAAAGCTGATACAGATATATCCAGTATATAATATTTTGACTTCTACAAATGTATGTCATTCTATATAACGTAGGCAAATTAGGGTATATATATATAGGTATACTTATATTGTAATACAAGGCCAATCGTTTAAAATATAGAGATTCCGAAAATTTTTATTTTACCAAGCGAATGCTCTCGTGTGTAATGATTAAAGACGAAATCAAATTATCATTTGCTCGGTAAGATTTTGAAAAATATGGATTTGCACACATTTTAACTGATTGAACTTGGTGCACCCGGAATATTCACTAGACCTGCTGAATCGTATAAAATGTATATGAATTGGTGCTCCTACTTCATGTAAATCCTAATTTTCTGGAAATAATAATAATAATATTTTTTTTATCCACTTGACAAAATACATTGTATGGGATTCGTCGGATACCCATAAATAATTTTACCTATTGAAAAATACATTAGGAAATGGATGAATATAAATTATTTTCATCTGTCAGTTTCGGACAAAAAGTATTTCACAGAATAAATACACTTCTTTACAAGCATATCTTTCAACCTATTTTCAAAAACATTCAGGGTAGGGGAATCGGTAACATAATTCGGTAACTTCCTAATTTAAATTTTTCATTATATAGTATATGTATTATTTTTCTGGCTCGTTTTCACTTTGTGTTTGTTTTCAACAAGTGCAAAACAGCATTTATTTAAAAAAAAAACATAAACGCAAAGTGGTAGAGTTAATAGCCCAAATGAAATTTTTTTATTTTTTCACAAACTACACCTAAACGATTTGATCTCCACAAACTTTATTGAAAAAATATATCACAACATGTTTCGCTAAACATTAGCTTTTTCAAGTG